>CM038476.1:7007507-7039779 GCA_021464305.1 Kandelia obovata
CAATCTTTCCATGTTTTCTAATTTGTTCGAATAATAGCACGCAAAGAGTAGAAAGATTCGATTAACCACCTCAGTTTGCCCATCAGTTTGTGGATGACAAGTGGTTTGAAACAATAGCTTTAGTACCTAACTCTACCCCACAAAGTGTTCCAGAGGTAGCTTAAGAACTTTGTATCTCGATCTGAAACAATGCTTCGTGGCATGCCATGCAAACGTACTACTTCTCTAAAGAATAACTCAGCCACATGTTTGCGTCATCAGTTTTATGACATGGGATGAAGTGTGCCATTTTTGAAAATTTATCAACAACAACAACTACAGAATCTCTACCCCTTTTTGTTCGTGGCAATCCTAGTACAAAGTCCATAGATAAATCAACCAAGGATGACTAGGTATGGGCAAGGGGGTATACAAGCCATGGGGCAAAACTCTAGATTTTCGCCTGTTTGCATTTATGCATTTCTCACATATCCTCTAACATCTCGTTTCATGCTGTGCCAAAAGAAATGTTCATTGAGGACATCTAGGTTTTCCTAACACCGAAATGACCCATTAGACCTCCCTCATAAGCTTCCTTACAACCAACTCCCTCAAAGAACTCATAGGCATGCATAAACAATTTTCCCTAAATAAGAAACCCTTATGCCTATAAAACTTCTCAAAGCCTGACTCTCACATGCTCCATACACGTTAGCAAAGTCAGGATCATTCACATACAAATCCTAATAAGTTTGCAGTAAATGTAGAGATAAGGGCATACCTGCGAGATAATGCATCAGCTACCACATTTTCCTTACCTTGCTTATATTTGATGATGTAAGGGAAGGTCTCAATGAATTCAATCCACCTTGCATGTCTTTTGTTCAACTTTCCTTGTCCCTTCAAGTGCTTCAAAGATTCATGGTCAGTATGTGATGACAAACTCCTTGGGCCAAAGGTAATGTTGCCATGTCTCCAAAGCTCGCACCAATGCATACAGCTCCTTATCATAGGTAGGATAATTAAGGCTTGCTCCACTTAACTTTTCACTAAAATAAGCAATTGGGCGCTTTTCCTGCATCAAAACAGCTCTAATGCCAATACCTGAAGCATCACACTCAATCTCAAAAGCATTTGCAAAGTTAGGTAAAGCAAGTAAGGGTGCAGAACTTAATTTTTCCTTGATGCAATTAAAAGCCTTGTCTTGGTCAGTACCCCACCTAAAACTATGTTCTTTTTTATAAGCTCCGTGAGTGGTGCAGCAATGGTGCTAAAGTCCTTAACAAAGCTCTATAGAAACTAGCTAAACCTGAAAGCTACGCACATCACTAACTGACTTAGGTGTAGGCCAATCACGAATTGCCTTAACTTTTTCCTCATCAACCTCAACACCTTTAGCACTGACAATATAGCCAAGAAATGTGATTTGATTAGTACAAAAGGAACATTTATAAGTTAGCATACAATTTCTCAGAACGTAAAACACTTACAATGGAACGTAAATGATGCAGATGCTCTTCTAGGGTTTCTACTATAGACCAGAATATCATCAAAATACACAACTACAAATTTACCAATGAATGGACGCAAAATATGATTCATGAGTCGCATGAAAGTACTCGGTGCATTGTAAGACCAAATGGCATAACAAGCCATTCATACAACCCGTACTTAGTTTTGAAAAGCTGTTTTCCACTCATCTCCCTCTCTCATCCTAATTTGATGATATCCACTTTCAAATCAATCTTAGAAAAGACACTGTAACCATGCAATTCATCCAACATGTCATCTAATCTAGGTATGGGGTGACGATACTTTACAGTGATTTTGTTGATTGCTCGACAATTAACGCACATCCTCCAAGTCCCATCCTTTTTGGTACAAGTAGGACAGGAAAAACACATGGACTCATGCTTTCCCTCACATGTCCTTTGGAAATAAGCTCCTCAACTTGCCTTTGAAGCTCCTTTGTCTCCTCAGGATTACTCTTATAGGCTTGCCTGTTAGGGATGGATGCACCCGGGATGAAATCAATTTGATGCTCAATTCCTCTATTAGGTGCAATCCACTTGGAACATCGTCAGGAATACATCTTCAAATTCCTGCAAAAGAGCAACAACAACACTAGGCAAAGATGGGTCAAATTTGTTAGTGTTAAAATAAGTCTCCTTGTACAAAAATAGGATCACAAATTGATTGGTATAGAATGATCAGACACCTTGTCTGAAAGATGTTATTCTTGTTGCACTCATTTTCTTCATTTACTTGCACATTCAAATGCTCGCCATGTGACAAGAGCTACACCATTAACTGGATACTCCTCTCCATCACTTTCAGCTTTGATGATGTCAAAGAATCATCATCTGATTCACTTCAGTTTCCACAACTCATTACTTCGCAGGATCATTGCACGCTTATTTGACATTGAGATGCAATGTGACCCCTACCCAAACACTTAAAGCATTTAACATCTCTAGTTCTACTTGCTTGGAGTTCGAAATTACCTACCTCCTTGCTAGAACCCACATTCTTTTGCTTGGATAGCTCGGCTGGACTTGTAATTGGCCATATCGTCACTTTTACTTGATTTGGCTTCCAAGATAGAGTAGAACCGAATTCTGAACAAACTGTGTGGACCCTTTCGTTTAAGTTGCCTTTCAACTTTCATTGCCATGTGCACCATGTCTTCTAATTCCACATAATGTTGCAATTCAACCACGTTTGCTATGTCCCTATTTAGCCCCTAGTAGAAATCGAGCCATAGTTGCCTCTCTATCTTCTCTACATTGGCGCTAATCATGGTAATCTCCATCTCCTTGTGGTAGTCCTTCGCACTTTTGGTGCCCTGAGTGAGCCTTGCAGCCTCGGTACAACTCCCTGTAATAGTGATTAGGAACAAATCTCCTCCTCATAATAGCCTTCATATCCTCCCATGTATCAACAGGCCGCTCGCGATTCCTTCTCCTAGTCAAAACAAGTTGATCCCACCAAATAATAGCATAATCAGTAAATTCAACTGCAGCAAGTTTTACCTTTTCTCTCGGAATAGTTGTGGCAGTCAAAAACCAATTCAACCTTCTTTCTCCCATTCTAGGTATACATCAGGATCATTTTTACCTTGGAATGGAGGAATTGTCAATTTAATAGTGCCCAAATTATGGTCATAGGTGCCTGTCTCCCAAATTCTCTTCGATTCCTTATATCGTTAAGAGTTCTAACCACAGTAGTTTGATCATGAAATTCATCATCGTCTACATCATTTTCATGCTCATGGGCACGGTCTCAACTGCCTTCTTGCTCTAGGAGCCTCATATTCCCCATGTCTCATTTGCAACTCTGTTATTGTATTAGCTTGCTCCTCCATCCTCTCCCGCATATCATTCAAATCTGGTATTCATGCGCTCAAATTGTTGTTGCATAGCTTTGATCATGAAGGACACATCACCAGCTCCCTCCTGAGCTGTACCTTTGTCTTTGGACGTCATAGTATTAGTTTTACACAAAATAATTAAGGTATCTCACAGAACGCTCTATCACGTGTTTTACTCAAAAGAAGATGTCACACTCCCTCGTGTTTACACTCCTGATGGCTTTTCTTTTATATGAACTTTCTCTCTTGCCTTTTACCACTCAGATTTCCCCTTGCAGTTCTATAATGAACTAAACAACAATAATCAAGAATATTGATTCTGAACAAAATATTGACAAATGGCATAGAATTGAACAATTTGGAGAATAAGGAATTAAAAGGGAAAAAGGGTATCAAGGCAAACAAATTTAAAGAACTAAACTCACAAAAGTCAAGACTTGATTAGTTAATCCTTGCCTTTTCTTTCTTTTTTTTTTTCGTTGATTTTTTTTGACTAAAACAAAATAACTGTAAAATACTTACATGCCATAATTGGAATTGGAATTGGCAAGTTTTTGAGCTTAACGAACAAACAAAGGGAGAAGGATTGCAAAACAAATAGATTTGTGTGTTTGAATGGTAATACACAAAATGAATCGAAATAAATGAATCACAAGGTAAAAATTGAAGGGTGAATGAGTTCAACCTGATTTAGAAACAGGCTCTGATACCAACTGATGCGGAAAACCCAAAGGGAACCAACGCACACAAGGAATCAAAGATGAACCAGGAAAGCTAAATCAGAGTTAAATAACACAAACCCTAGACCCAACATGTGAAGAACACGAATCTAGGGTATTTAAGAAGAATATGGACGCACACTCCAGACACAGAAAGGAATGGGAGTGATAAGTCGATTGGAATGCCACAAGAAGAAGTACCTCTTGATAAGTTCTTTAGTTCTCAAAAGAACCGAGGGAGAAAACCCTTACTTTCTATTTTCACTCAAAGTTGTCTATCCTTCAGAACTTACAAGGGGTGCCTATTTATAGGGAAAGATAACAATCCTAAAGAGGAAAAAATTCCTACTTAGGACAAATCCTTATTTTGTGAAATTTCTAACAATGGAAAAATTCCACAACAGAAAATACTCTTGTTTAGGAGTGAGTGCTATTGCTTAATACGGGCTATCAAGTACTCCAATGATATTAATTAGGCCTCTACTCTTTGTCAAACTTTAATTCGCACCATTTGAAGCCTGGTGGGCCTGAATATCCTTAATCAGCCCATTTAGTGCTTCTTTAATTGTTTTGGCTCTAGCTCGTGTTATTGGGCCTTCTGGAAACTGAAATGGATCCATTGGAGCCTTCCAGCCATCATCTCTACGGTTCACATTATTAGCTTGTGTTATTGGACCTCTTGTATCCATTGGAGCTTTCCAGTCATCATCGTTATGGTTCTCATCATCTAGGGTTTTCCTAACACCGAAATGACCCATTAGACCTCCCTCATGAGCTTCCCTTACAACCAACTTCCTCAAAGAACTCATAGGCACGCATAAACGATTTTCCCTAAATAAGAAACCCTTATGCCTATAAAACTTCTCAAAGCCTGACGTCTCACATGCTCCATACACGTTAGCAAAGTCAGGATCATTCGCATACAAATCCTTAATATGTTCAAATCCTAATAAGTTTGCAGTAAGTGTAGAGATAAGTACATACCTGGTAGATAATGCATCAGCTACCACATTTTCCTTACCTTGTTTATATTTGATGATGTAGGGAAAGGTCTCAATAAATTCAATCCACCTGGCATGTCTTTTGTTCAACTTTCCTTGATGTAATTAAAAGCCTTGTCTTGGTCAGTATCCCACCTAAAACTTATGTTCTTTTTTATAAGCTCCGTGAGTGGTGCAGCAATGGTGCTAAAGTCCTTAACAAAGCGTCTATAGAAACTAGCTAGATCGTGAAAGCTACGCACATCACTAACTGACTTAGGTGTAGGCCAATCACGAATTGCCTTAACTTTTTCCTCATCAACCTCAACACCTTTAGCACTGACAATATAGCCAAGAAATGTGATTTGATTAGTACAAAAGGAACATTTATGTAAGTTAGCATACAATTTCTCAGAACGTAAAACACTTACAATGGAACGTAAATGATGCGGATGCTCTTCTAGGGTTCTACTATAGACCAGAATATCATCAAAATACACAACTACAAATTTACCAATGAATGGACGCAAAATATGATTCATGAGTCGCATGAAAGTACTCGGTGCATTGGTAAGACCAAATGGCATAACAAGCCATTCATACAACCCGTACTTAGTTTTGAAAGTTGTTTTCCACTCATCTCCCTCTCTCATCCTAATTTGATGATATCCACTTTTTAAATGCATCTTAGAAAAGACACGTGAACCATGCAATTCATCCAACATGTCATCTAATCTAGGTATGGGGTGACGATACTTTACAGTGATTTTGTTGATTGCTCGACAATTAACGCACATCCTCCAAGTCCCATCCTTTTTGGGTACAAGTAGGACAGGAACAGCACATGGACTCATGCTTTCCCTCACATGTCCTTTGGAAATAAGCTCCTCAACTTGCCTTTGAAACTCCTTTGTCTCCTCAGGATTACTCTTATAGGCTGGCCTGTTAGGGATGGATGCACCCGGGATGAAATCAATTTGATGCTCAATTCCTCTATTAGGTGGCAATCCACTTGGAACATCGTGAGATAATACATCTTCAAATTCCTGCAATAGAGCAACAACAACACTAGGCAAAGATGGGTCAAATTTGTTAGTATTAAAATAAGCCTCCTTGTACAAAAATAGGATCACAAATTGATTGGTATAGAATGCTCTTTTGACATCGCTTTCCTTTGCATAGAAACTCTCTCTTTTCTTCTCCTTTTCTTGTGTACCCACATTTTTTTCTCTCTTTTCTCTTTTATCAATCTCTTTTTTCGGTTGACTCTCATTTTTAATCCTTAATTGATCCTCATAAGCTTGTTGAGGTGATAAGGGTACAAGAGTGGTAGGTCTTTCATTCATTACAAAAGAGTATCGATTCTTGAAGCCGTCATGCATAACTCGTCTGTCAAATTGTCATGGTCTCCCTAGTAGAATATGACCCGCATGCATAAGTACAACGTCACATAAAACTTCATCGTGGTACCTTCCGATAGAAAATGATATAGGAACTTGCTCATTCACCTTGACTTCCCCATTCTCATTCAACCACTGAAGTTTATATGGCCTAGGATGATTCAGAGTATGTAAATTCAGCTTCTCAACCATAGTTTTACTAGCAACATTAGTGCAACTCCCACCATCAATAATCATGCTACATACCTTATCCTTGATCAGACACCTTGTCTGAAAGATGTTATCTCGTTGCACCTCATTTTCTTCCTTTACTTGCACATTCAATACTCGCCTTGTGACAAGAGCTACACCATTAACTGGATATTCCTCTCCATCACTTTCAACCTTTGATGATGCCAAAGAATCATCATCTGATTCACTTTCAGTTTCCACATCTCCATTACTTCGCAAGATCATTGCACGCTTATTTAGACATTGAGATGCAATGTGACCCCTACACAAACACTTAAAACATTTAACATCTCTATTTCTACTTCCTTGGAGTTCGAAATTACCTGCCACCTTGCTAGAACCCACATTCTTTTGCTTGGATAGCTCGGCTTTCGACTTGTAATTGGCCATATCGTCCCTTTTACTCTGATTTGGCTTCCAAGACAAGGTAGAAACCGAATTCTGAACAAACTTTGTGATCATGAAATTCATCATCGTCTACATCATTTTCATGCTCATGGGCACGTCTCAACTGCCTTCTTGCTCTGGGACTGTCTCTTATACACATCTAGATGTGTATAAGAGACAAAGACGTGCCCATGAGCATGAAAATGATGTAGACGATGATGAATCTCATGATCACAAAGTTTGTTCAGAATTCGGTTTCTACCTTGTCTTGGAAGCCAAATCCTGTCTCTTATACACATCTAGATGTGTATAAGAGACAGCTCCTGAGCTGTACCTTTGTCTTTGGACGTCATAGTATTAGTTTTACACAAAATAATTAAGGTACCTAACAGAATGCTCCCTCACGTGTTTCACACAAAAGATGATGTCACACTCCCTCGTGTTTACACTCCTGATGGCTTTTCCTTTATATGAAATTTCTCTCTTGCCTTTTACCACTCAGATTTCCCCTTTCAGTTCTCTAATGAACTAAACAACATAAATCAAGAGTATTGATTCTGAACAAAATATGACAAATGGCATAGAATTGAACAATTTGGAGAATAAGGAATTAAAAGGGAAAAAGGATATCAAGGCAAACGAATTTAAAGAACTAAACTCACAAAAGTCAAGACTTGATTAGTTAATCCTTGCCTAACACAAAATACACAACTACAAATTTACCAATGAATGGAAACAAAATATGATTCATTAATCGCATAAAAGTACTCGGTGCATTGGTGATACCTAATGGCATGACAAGCCATTCATACAAACCGTACTTAGTTTTGAAAGCTTTTTTCCACTCATCTCAATCTCTCATCCTAATTTGATGATATCCACTTTTCAAATCAATCTTAGAAAAGACACATGGACCATGCAATTCATCCAACATGTCATCTAATCTAAGTATGGGGTGACGATACTTTACAGTGATTTTGTTGATTGCTCGACAATCAACGCACATCCTCCAGGTCCCATCCTTTTTGGGTACAAGTAGGACAGGAACAACACATGGACTCATGCCTTCCCTCACATGTCCTTTGGAAATAAGCTCCTGAACTTGCCTTTGAAGCTCCTTTGTCTCCTCAGGATTACTCTTATAAGTTGGCCTGTTAGGGATGAATGCACCCGGGATGAAATCAATTTGATGCTCAATTCCTCTGTTAGGTGGCAATCCACTTGGAACATCTTCAGGGAATACATCTTCAAATTCCTGCAATAGAGCAACAACAACACTAGGCAAAGATGAGTCAAATTTGTTAGTGTTAAAATAAGCCTCCTTGTACGAAAATAGGATCACAAACTGATTGGTATAGAATGCTCTTTTGATATCGCTTTCTTTTGCGTAGAAACTCCCTCTTTTCTTCTCTTTTTCTTGTGTCCCCACCATTTTTTTCTCTCTTTTCTCTTTTATCACACTCCTTTTTCGGTTCACTCTCATTTTTAATCCTTAGTTGATCCTCATAAGCTTGTTGAGGTGATAAGGGTACAAGAGTGACGGGTTTTTCATTCATTACAAAAGAGCATCGATTCTTGAAGCCGTCATGCATAACTCGTCTGTCAAATTGTCATGGTCTTCCTAGTAGAATATGAGCCGCATGCATAGGCACAACGTCACATAAAACTTCATGGTGGTTCCTTCCAATAGAAAATGATATAAGAACTTGCTCATTCACCTTGACTTCACCATTCTCATTCAACCACTGAAATTTATATGGCCTAAGATGCTTCATAGTATGTAAATTCAGTTTCTCAACCATAGTTTTACTAGCAACATTAGTGCAACTCCCACCATCAATAATCATCCTAGATACCTTATCCTTGATCAGACACCTTGTCTGAAAGATGTTATCTCGTTGCACCTCATTTTCTTCCTTTACTTGCACATTCAATGCTCGCCTTGTGACAAGAGATGCAATGTGACCCCTGCCCAAACACTTAAAACATTTAACATCTCTATTTCTACTTGCTTGGAGTTCGAAATTACCTGCCTCCTTACTATAACCCACATTCTTTTGCTTGGATAGCTTGGCTTTGGACTTGTAATTGGCCATATCGTCCCTTTTACTCTGATTTGGCTTCCAAGACAAGGTAGAAACTGAATTCTGAACAAACTGTGTGGAACCCTTTCGTTTAAGTTGCCTTTCAACTTTCATTGCCATGTGCATCATGTCTTCTAATTCCATATAATGTTGCAATTTAACCAAGTTTGCTATGTCCCTATTTAGCCCTAGCAGAAATTGAGTCATAGTCGCCTCTCTATCTTCTTCTACATTTGCCCTAATCATGGTAATCTCCATCTTCTTGTGGTAGTCCTCCACACTTTTGGTGCCCTGAGTGAGCCCTTGCAGCCTTCGGTACAACTCCCTGTAATAGTGATTAAGGACAAATCTCCTCCTCATAATATCAGCCTTTTCATGCAATTTTTTAATCATATCAGCCTCGCATTCACCATCTAGGCTGGCATACTCATTGACAGGTATAGGTACCAAATCCAAAGGAGTCAATGGATTAAAACCATATACAATTTCAAATGGAGAATAACTAGTAGCAGAATGAAGACTCCTATTATATGCAAACTCGACATGTGGTAAACAATCTTTCCATGTTTTCTAATTTGTTCGAATAATAGCACGCAAAAGAGTAGAAAGAGTTCGATTAACCACCTCAGTTTGCCCATCAGTTTGTGGATGACAAGTGGTTGAAAACAATAGCTTAGTACCTAACTTACCCCACAAAGTGTTCCAGAGGTAGCTTAAGAACTTTGTATCTCGATCTGAAACAATGCTTCGTGGCATGCCATGCAAACGTACTACTTCTCTAAAGAATAACTCAGCCACATTGTTTGCGTCATCAGTTTTATGACATGGGATGAAGTGTGCCATTTTTGAAAATTTATCAACAACAACAACTACAGAATCTCTACCCCTTTTTGTTCGTGGCAATCCTAGTACAAAGTCCATAAATAAATTAACCCAAGGATGACTAGGTATGGGCAAGGGGGTATAAAAGCCATGGGGCAAAACTCTAGATTTTGCCTGTTTGCATTTTATGCATTTCTCACATATCCTCTCAACTTGTTTCATGCGTGGCCAAAAGAAATGTTCATTGAGGACATCTATTATTTTCCTAACACCGAAATGACCCATTAGACCTCCCTCATGAGCTTCTCTTACAACCAACTCCCTCAAAGAACTCATAGGCATGCATAAAGGATTTTCCATAAATAAGAAACACTTATGACTATAAAACTTCTCAAGGCCTGATGTCTCACATGCTCCATACACATTAGCAATGTCAGGATCATTCACATACAAATTCTCAATATGTTCAAATCCTAATAAGTTTGTAGTAAGTGTAGAAATAAGGGCATATTTGCGAGATAATGCATCAGCTACCACATTTTCCTTACCTTCTTGATATTTGATGATGTAGGGGAACGTCTCAATGAATTCAATCCACCTGGCATGTCTTTTGTTCAACTTTCCTTGTCCCTTCAAGTGCTTCAAAGATTCATGGTCAGTATGCATGACAAACTCCTTGGACCAAGGGTAATGTTGTCATGTCTCCAAAACTCGCACCAATGCATACAACTCCTTATCATAGGTAGGATAATTAAGGCCTGCTCCACATAACTTTTCACTAAAATAAGCAATTGTGTGCTTTTCCTGTATCAAAACAGCTCCAATGCCAATACCTGAAGCATCACACTCAATCTCAAAAGTATTTGCAAAGTTAGGTAAAGCAAGTAGGGGTGCAGAACTTAATTTTTCCTTGATGCAACTAAAAGTCTTGCCTTGGTTAGTACCCCACCTAAAACTTATGTTCTTTTTGATAAGCTCCATGAGTGGTGCAGCAATAGTGCTAAAGTCCTTAACAAAGCGTCTATAGAAACTAGCTAAACCATGAAAGCTACGCACATCACTAACTGACTTAGGTGTAGGCCAATCACGAATTGCCTTAACTTTTTCCTCATCAACCTCAACAACATTAGCACTGACAATATAGCTAAGAAATGTGATTTGATTAGTACAAAAGTAACATTTATGTAAGTTAGCATACAATTTCTCAGAACGTAAAACACTTACAATGGAACGTAAATGACTGTCTCTTATACACATCTAGATGTGTATAAGAGACAGCTCCAGGTCCCATCCTTTTTGGGTACAAGTAGGATAGGAACCTGTCTCTTATACACATCTAGATGTGTATAAGAGACAGATCAACGCACATCCTCCAGGTCCCATCCTTTTTGGGTACAAGTAGGATAGGAACAACACATGGACTCATGTCTTCCCTCACATGTCCTTTGAAAATAAGCTCCTTTGAAGCTCCTTTGTCTCCTCAGGATTACTCTTATAAGTTGGCCTGTTAGGGATGGATGCACCCGGGATGAAATCAATTTGATGCTCAATTCCTCTATTAGGTGGCAATCCACTTGGAACATCTTCAGGGAATACATCTTCAAATTCCTGCAATAGAGCAACAACAACACTAGGCAAAAATGGGTCAAATTTGTTAGTGTTAAAATAAGCCTCCTTGTAGGAAAATAGGATCACAAACTGATTGGTATAGAATGCTCTTTTGATATCGCTTTCTTTTGCGTAGTAACTCCCTCTTTTCTTCTCTTTTTCTTGTGTCCCCACATTTTTTTCTCTCTTTTCTCTTTTATCACACTCCTTTTTCGGTTCACTCTCATTTTTAATCCTTAGTTGATCCTCATAAGCTTGTTGAGGTGATAAGGGTACAAGTGTGACGGGTTTTTCATTCATTACAAAAGAGTATCGATTCTTGAAGTCATCATGCATAACTCGTCTGTCAAATTGCCATGGTCTCCCTAGTAGAATATGACCCGCATGCATAGGTACCACGTCACATAAAACTTCATGGTGGTTCCTTCCAATAGAAAATGATATAAGAACTTGCTCATTCACCTTGACTTCCCCATTCTCATTCAACCACTGAAGTTTATATGGCCTAGGATGCTTCATAGTATGTAAATTCAGTTTCTCAACCATAGTTTTACTAGCAACATTAGTGCAACTCCCACCATCAATAATCATACTACATACCTTATCCTTGATCAGACACCTTGTCTGAAAGATGTTATCTCGTTGCACCTCATTTTCTTCCTTTACTTGCACAATCAATGCTCGCCTTGGGACAAGAGCTACACCATTAATTGGATACTCCTCTCCATCACTTTGAGCCTTTGATGATGGCAAAGAATCATCATCTGATTCACTTTCAGTTTCCACATCTCCATTACTTCGCAAGATCATTGCACGCTTATTTGGAGATTGAGATGCAATGTGACCCCTGCCCAAACACTTAAAACATTTAACATCTCTATTTCTACTTGCTTGGGGTTTGAAATTACCTGCCCCTATTTAGTCCGTGCAGAAATCGAGCCATAGTTGCCTCTCTATCTTCTTCTACATTTGCCTTAGTAATGGTGATCTCCATCTCCTTGTGGTAGTGATGAGAACCATAACGATGATGACTGGAAGACTCCAATTGATGAGAAACAGAATGATGATGACTGGAAAGCTCCAATGGATACAAGAGGTCCAATAACACAAGCTAATGATGTGAACCATGGAGACGATGGCTGGAAGGCTCCAATGGATGCAAAAGGTCCATTTCAGATTCCAGAAGTCCCAATAACACGAGCTAGAGCCTAAACAATTAAAGAAGCACTAAATGGGCTGATTAAGGACATTCAGGCCCACCAGGCTTCAAATGGTGCGAATTCAAGCTTGACAAAGAGCTAGCCTAATTAATATCATTGGAATACTTGATAGCCCGTATTAAGCAATAGCACTCACTCCTAAACAAGAGTGTATCTGTCTCTTATACACATCTAGATGTGTATAAGAGACAGAGCCATAGTTGCCTCTCTATCTTCTTCTACATTTGCCTTAGTAATGGTGATCTCCATCTCCTTGTGGTAGTGATGAGAACCATAACGATGATGACTGAAAAGCTCCAAAAGATACAAGAGGTCCAATAACACAAGCTAATGATGTGAACCGTAGAGATGATGGCTGGGAGGCTCCAATGGATGCAAAATGATGCGGAAAACCCCAAGGGATCCAACACATACAAGGAATCAAAGATGAACTAAGAAAGCTAAATCAAAGTTAAATAACACAAACCCTAGACCCAACATGTGAACGAACACAAATCTAGGGTATTTAAGAAGGATATGGACTCCACACTCCAGAAGAAAGAGGAATTAGGAGTGATAAGTCAATTGGAACGCCACAAGAAGAAGTACCTCTTGATAAGTTCTTGAGTTCTCAAAAGAACCGAGGGAGAAAACCCTTACTTTCTATTTCACTCAAAGTTGTATATCCTTCAGAGCTTACAAGGGGTGCCTATTTATAGGCAAAGATAGCAATCCTAAAGAGGCACAAATTCCTACTTAGGACAAATCCTTATTTTGAGAAATTTCTAGCAATGTAAAAATTCCACAACAAAGAATACACTCCTATTTAGGCGTGAGTGCTATTGCTTATTACGGACCATCAAGTACTCCAATGATATTAATTAGGCCTCTACTCTTTATCAAACTTGAATTCGCACCATTTGAAACCTGGTTGGCCTGAATGTCCTTAATCAGCCCATTTACTGCTTCTTTAATTGTTTTGGCTCTAGCTCGTGTTATTGGGCCTTCTGGAATGTGAAATGGACCTTTTGCATCCATTGGAGCGTTCCAGCCATCATTTCTACGGTTAACATCATTAGCTTGTGTTATTGGACCTCTTGTATCTTTTGGAGCTTTTCAGTCATCATCGTTATGGTTCTCATCAGAAAATATTTCAATAAATATGTGAGTTTTTTTTAGATTAACATATTCACGAAATTGACTCATTATGAGAATTTTTAAATCAAATATTATTTTTGTATTTATAAAATTATTTATGTGATGATTGTACAAATGATCTTTAAACTTGATGCTACTAAAATATTTTACATAAAAATTATTATGCTTTAAGCTAATTTTTAGATTTTTCTAATTAATAGTCATTTGTGAGAATTTGCATTGAATATAATATCAACCATATGAAAATAATTGAGTAATCAATAAAAAATTGATGATAATAAAAAATATAATGTTGATATAATAAAGAATATTAGAATTAAAAAAAATTATCCCATTAAACATGTACACTAGATACAACTCATAGCACACTTTTGTTTTGTTTAAATATATAAATATGAGCAATCAGAAAAGCAAAAACATAGATTATAATGTCATTCCATCTTATCCACATACAATGTTTCTTAGGGCAAGATGCAATAAAAGGATTCACATAATTATAGTTAGGTTATTTTTTGACACTTTGGTCTATTTTACACTTTATTTTGATACGTTGCGGGAAGTGTGTTGGTGGTTTGTTCAATCAAAAGCCCCACGAAACTTGAATCCGACATTGCTTTTAGCAAAGAAGGTCGTGAACGACAAAAGAAAGCAAATAATGCACGAAATTAAGATCGTGCCTATGGTTGATTTTGTCAAAAAGTACATCAGACGCCCATTCCTTTCATATTGGAGGCGACCCACTTGGATTATTAATGCACATTTGACTCATTTTGAATGCCACTATTGGGACCATTTCACTGGCAGCAAGTAAGAAAAAGTGACTTCTTTCTTATTTCATAAATTTATTCTCCTCTTATTCAACTATTTTAATTTGGAAACCTTTTTTTTCTAAAAAAATAAATTAAAAGCCAGTTCTTAACGTCAATAGTAATCTTTTAAAATTTGATCAATCTCTCTCTCTCTCTCTCTCTCTCTCTATATATATATATATATATATATATACATATGTGGTATAAAATCTAAACTAAAAAAGAAATTCTACCTTTGAACATTTTAACATGATTATCTATAATATGCTTACAGAGGCAAAATTTTCCCCCAGCCCCTACTTAATTAATGCGCCCCTTGTTAAACCAACTAATTGACATAGATATGGAAATGATTTTTTTAACATTTGGAAGCTTAAGGGTCAGGAAGCCTGAACTATTCAACATGTCAATCTGAACTTACAAATAGACATGAACTGTTGGTCCCTTAAACTCACTAGTTTAAACATGTAAGGAAATTGGTGATACTTTACACCAATTCTTGTAGGAGAAGTTGAGCGTGAACATTCAACTAAAAGCAAGCTGGATCAAGAACACGTACGGGGATGTAAGGACAAGAGATTTAAATGTGGGAATCACGGAAATTCATTAGAGGTATACTGGCAGCATTCGAGGAGTGCGACAGCAAGCAAAACATGGGGTGTGATAGCTCAGACACATTAATGTTTCCTTCTACCAAATGACCAAATTTCTTAATGCACTGTAAGGAGGTAGTGCATGTCTCTCAAAGTTAGCAAGGCTAACACTATGTCCCATGGATTCGACAATGATAACAGGATAGGGCTAGCACTAAACCATGATCGGTTGTGGCCAGCAAGCACTTGGAAAGTGATGGAGCGGATCATGACAGAATTGACTCTCCATGGGCCACCAAAATAGGAGATAGTGAGTAGTTATCTCCATCAAAATGTGAGAGTGGTAAAGGTGGCAAATTTGCATGTTTCTAAAAGTCTTATCCAAGCCAAGTGTATTGGCACGACCTCCTTGAAGGAAGGAGAACATGGGTGGTTGCATAAAATAGAGGAAGAAGTCCTTGATAAGGTGTCAAACTTTCCTTGAATGAAGATGCATGATCTAGTGAATTAGTGGGAAGTTATCCCAAAGTGGGGAGCCCCACTATGCATGATTGGTTTGGTAGTCAAGTCATGTATAACCCTAGGTAGTTGGGGGTATCAACTACCAACACTATAAATATGTGTAGTGTGACAGCCAAGGGTCACAACAGAAAACACATAGAGAAGTATTGTGAGAACACTTGTGTGAGAGGTCTTGGGATAACATGGAAAGCTCCAATGGATACAAGAGGTCCAATAACACAAGCTAATGATGTGAACCATAGAGATGATGGCTGGAAGGCTCCAATGCTGTCTCTTATACACATCTGCAAGATCATTGCATGCTTATTTGGACATTGAGATGCAATGTGACCCCTGCCCAAACACTTAAAGCATTTTACATCTCTATTTCTACTTGCTTGGAGTTCGAAATTACCTGCCTCCTTGCTAGAACCCACATTCTTTTGCTTGGATAGCTCGGCTTTGGACTTGTAATTGGCCATATCGTCATTTTTACTGTGATTTGGCTTCCAAAACGAGGTAAAGACAGAATTCTGAACAAAATGTGTGGAACCCTTTCGTTTAAGTTGCCTTTCAACTTTCATTGCCATGTGCACCATGTCTTCTAATTCCACATAATGTTGCAACTCAACCACGTTTGCTATGTCCCTATTCAGCCCTAGCAGAAATCGAGCCATAGTCGCCTCTCTATCTTCTTCTACATTTGCCCTAATCATGGTAATCTCCATCTCCTTATGGTAGTCCTACACACTTTTGGTGCACTGAGTGAGCCCTTGCAGCCTGCGGTACACCTCCCTGTAATAGTGATTAGGAACACATCTCCTCCTCATAATAGCCTTGACGTCCTCCCATGCTGTCTCTTATACACAACTAGATGTGTATAAGATACAGACACAAGCTAATGATGCGAACCATAGAGACGATGGCTGGAAGGCTCCAATGCTGTCTCTTATACACATCTTAGGTGCCTCGTCTCCCAAATTCTCTCGGATCCCTTCTATCGTTAAAATTTCTAACGACAGTAGTTTGGTCATGAAATTCAGCATCGTCTACATCATCTTCATGCTCATGGGCACGTCTCAATTGCCTTCTTGCTCTGGGAGCCTCATATTCCCCATGCTGTCTCTTATACACATCTCAGCCTTCGGTACAACTCCCTGTAATAGTGATTAGGAACACATCTCCTCCTCATACTAGCCTTGACGTCCTCCCACGTATCAATAGGCCGCTGTCTCTTATACACATCTGAGAACTAAAGAACTTATCAAGAGGTACTTCTTCTTGTGGCGTTCCAATCGACTTATCACTCCCAATTCCTTTCTGTTCTGGCGTGTGGCGTCCATATCCTTCTTAACTACCCTAGATTCGTGTTCCTTCACATGTTGGGTCTAGGGTTTGTGCTGTCTCTTATACACAACTAGATGTGTATAAGAGACAGGGAGAAGGAATCGCGAGCGGCCTATTGATACATGGGAGGACGTCAAGGCTATTATGAGGAGGAGATTTGTTCCTAATCACTATTACAGGGAGTTGTACCGAAGGCTGCAAGGGCTCACTCCTGTCTCTTATACACATCTAGATGTGTATAAGAGACAGGAGTGAGCCCTTGCAGCCTTCGGTACAGCTCCCTGTAATAGTGATTAGGAACAATTCTCCTCCTCATAATAGCCTTGACGTCCTCCCATGTATCAATCGGCCGCTCGCGATTCCTTCTCCTAGTCAAACAAGTTGATCCCACCAAATAATAGCATCTGTCTCTTATACACATCTAGATGTGTATAAGAGACAGTTGCAACATTATGTGGAATTAGAAGACATGGTGCACATGGCAATGAAAGTTGAAAGGCAACTTAAACGAAAGGGTTCCACACATTTTGTTCAGAATTCTGTCTTTACCTCGTTTTGGAAGCCAAATCACAGTAAAAATGACGATATGGCCAATTACAAGTCCAAAGCCGAGCTATCCAAGCAAAAGAATGTGGGTTATAGCAAGGAGGCAGGTAATTTCGAACTCCAAGCAAGTAGAAATAGAGATGTAAAATGCTTTAAGTGTTTGGGCAGGGGTCACATTGCATCTCAATGTCCAAATAAGCATGCAATGATCTTGCGAAGTAACGGAGATCCTATTTGTGATCCTATTGGTAAGCATTCTATACCAATCAGTTTGTGATCCTATTTTTGTACAAGGAGGCTTATTTCTGTCTCTTATACACATCAGATGTGTATAAGAGACAGGGCTCACTCAGGGCACCAAAGGTGTGTAGGACTACCATAAGGAGATGGAGATTACCATGATTCTGTCTCTTATACACATCAGATGTGTATAAGAGACATGGATACAAGAGGTCCAATAACACAAGCTAATTATGTGAACCATAGAGATGATGGCTGGAAGGCTCCAATGGATGCAAAAGGTCCATTTCACATTTCAGAAGGCCCAATAACACGAGCTAGAGCCTAAACAATTAAAGAAGCACTAAATCTGTCTCTTATACACATCTATATCCTTCTTAAATATCCTAGATTCGTGTTCCTGCACATGGTGGGTCTAGGGTTTGTGTTATTTAGCTCTGATTTAGCTTTCCCGGTTCATCTTTGATTCCTTATGTGCTGTCTCTTATACACAGCTAGATGTGTATAAGAGAAAGTAATTAAGGCCTGCGCCACTTAAGTTTTCACTAAAATAAGCAAGTGGGTGCTCTTCCTGCATCAAAACAGCTCCAATGCCAATACCTGAAGCATCACCCTCAGTCACAAAAGCATTTGCAAAGTTAGGTAAAGCACTGTCTCTTATACACATCAGATGTGTATAAGAGACATGGATACAAGAGGTCCAATAACACAAGCTAATTATGTGAACCATAGAGATGATGGCTGGAAGGCTCCAATGGATGCAAAAGGTCCATTTCACATTTCAGAAGGCCCAATAACACGAGCTAGAGCCAAAACAATTAAAGAAGTACTAAATGGGCTGATTAAGGACTGTCTCTTATACACATCTAGAGGTGTATAAGAGACAGGTTCAACTCTATGCCATTTGTCATATTTTGTTCAGAATCAATATTATTGATTTATGTTGTTTAGTTCTTTATAGAGCTGAAAGGCTGTCTCTTATACACATCAGATGTGTATAAGAGACATGGATACAAGAGGTCCAATAACACAAGCTAATGACGTGAACCATAGAGATGATGGCTGGAAGGCTCCAATGGATGCAAAAGGTCCATTTCAGATTCCAGAATGCCCAATAACACGAGCTAGAGCCTAAACAATTAAAGAAGCAGTAAATGGGCTGATTAAGGACTGTCTCTTATACACATCTACCACTCACGGAGCTTATAAAAAAGATGTGTATAAGAGACAGCCTTTGGGTTTTCCGCATCAAAGAGCTGGAACAATTGGTACGTCTTTTGCAAGCTAACTATGATGGCCTAGGTTCTTCTTGGTTTTCTCGGTTTGACGATCTAGAGCAGGATGTTTCTATCCTTAAGAGGGCCTGTCTCTTATACACATCTATATCCTTCTTAAATATCCTAGATTCGTGTTCCTTCGCATGTTGGGTCTAGGGTTTGTGTTATTTATCTCTGATTTAGCTTTCCCGGTTCATCTTTGATTCCTTATGTGCTGTCTCTTATACACATCAGATGTGTATAAGAGACATGGATACAAGAGGTCCAATAACACAAGCTAATTATGTGAACCATAGAGATGATGGCTGGAAGCTGTCTCTTATACACGTGTAGAGGTGTATAAGAGCCCGATGAAATGGTTACACACATTTTGTTCAGAATTCTGTCTTTACCTCGTTTTGGAAGCCAAATCACAGTAAAAATGACGATATGGCCAATTACAAGTCCAAAGCCGAGCTATCCAAGCAAAAGAATGTGGGTTCTAGCAAGGAGGCAGGTAATTTCGAACTCCAAGCAAGTTGAAATAGAGATGTAAGATGCTTTAAGTGTTTGGGCAGGGGTCACATTGCCTCTCAATGTCCAAATAAGCTTGCAATGATCTTGCGAAGTACCGGAGATCCTATTTGTGATCCTATTGGTAAGCATTCTATACGAATCAGTTTGTGATCCTATTTTGTACAAGGAGGCTTATTTTAACACTAACAAGATGTGTATAAGAGACATGGATACAAGAGGTCCAATAACACAAGCTAATGATGTGAACCGTAGAAATGATGGCTGGAACGCTCCAATGCTGTCTCTTATACACAGCTAGATGTGTATAAGAGACAGATCCAAGCAAAAGAATGTGGGTTCTAGCAAGGAGGCAGGTCATTTCGAACTCCAAGCAAGTTGAAATAGAGATGTAAGATGCTTTAAGTGTTTGGGCAGGGGTCACATTGCCTCTCAATGTCCAAATAAGCTTGCAATGATCTTGCGAAGTACCGGAGATCCTATTTGTGATCCTATTGCTAAGCATTCTATACCAATCAGTCTCTGATCCTATTTTTGTACAAGGTGGCTTATTTTAACACTAACAAATCTGACCCATCTTTGCCTAGTGTTGTTGTTGCTCTATTGCCGGAATTTGAAGATGTATTCCCTGAGGATGTTCCAAGTGGATTGCCACCTAATAGAGGAATTGAGCATCAAATTGGTTTCATCCCGGGTGCATACATCCCTAACAGGCCAGCTTAAAAGAGTAATCCTGAGGAGACAAAGGAGCTTCAAAGTCAAGTTGAGGAGCTTATTTCCAAAGGACATGTGAGGGAAAGCATGGGTCCATGTGCTGTTCCTTTCCTACTTGTACCCAAAAAGGATGGGACTGGGAGGATGTTCGTTGATTGTCGGGCAATCAACAAAATCACTATAAAGTATCGTCACCCCATACCTAGATTAGATGACATGTTGGATGAATTGCTTGGTTCATGTGTCTTTTCTAAGATTGATTTGAAAAGTGGATATCATCAAATTAGGATGAGAGAGGGAGATGAGTGGAAAACAGCTTTCAAAACTAAGTACGGTTTGTATGAATGGCTTGTTATGCCATTTGGGCTTACCAATGCACCGAGTACTTTTATGCGACTAATGAATCATATTTTGCGTCCATTCATTGGTAAATTTGTGGTTGTGTATTTTGATGATATTCTGGTCTATAGCTTTTAATTGCATCAAGGAAAAATTAAGTTCTGCACCCCTACTTGCTTTACCTAACTTTGCAAATGCTTTTGAGATTGAGTGTGATGCAGATGTGTATAAGAGACAGCGTTTTATGCTTGGCCAAAAGAAATGTTCATTGAGGACATCTAGGGCTGTCTCTTATACACATCTGATGTGTATAAGAGACAGCTTGTGTGCGTTGGTTCCCTTTGGGTTTTCCGCATCAAAGAGCTGGAAAAATTGGTACGTCTTTTGCAATCTAACTATGATGGCCTAGATTCTTCTTGGTTTTCTCGTTTTGACGATCTAGAGCAGGATGTTTCTATCCTTAAGAGGGCCATTGATGCCTAGCAAAGTGGGATAGAAATTGATTTTGCCTGTCCTATTAAGGTGTCAGAACCAAAGGCCTTCAAAGGGGAGTGTGATGCCAAAGCAATTGAAAACTTCTTATGGTACATGGAGCAATACTTCATGGCCATTCGGGTGTCCAATCAAGAGAAGGTGACCCTTACTAGCATGTATCTTGCTAAGGACGCCAAGTTGTGGTGGCAGACTAGGTTGGATGACGATGCAAGTTTAGGCAGCCCACAAATAGAAACGTGGGAAAGCTTGAAGAAGAAGGAGCTGAAGGATTAGTTTTTGCCTTACAACATGTCGTGGGTTGCAAGGGAGACAATAAAGAAATTGAAGCATAGTGACATGGTGTGGGACTATGTTAAGGAGTGCAGTTTCTTGATGCTTGACATCCGAAACATGTTGGATGAAGACAAGCTCTTTCACTTTCTGTCAGGTCTCCAACTGTGGGCATAAATTGAGCTAAGAAGGCAAGGTGTTAAGGACTTGCCTTCTGCCATGAAGTATTGCTCCATGTGTTTAGAATCAACAAATCCTCCAAGTGTGATGTGGGAAGGCAGCAGCAACCCTAAGAGAAGGGCGAAAGGAAGAAGGATTGCAAGAGGAAGGACAACCAACAAGATGAGAGCAAGGGAAAAGGTAAGGCTGGCCATCAAGAGCAAGGTAAAAACTCTCCAAATTCTGGTTGTTATATATACAATGGCCCTCATTGTGCTAGGAAATGCCCGAAAAGGGAAAAGTTAAGCACTATGGTTGCCGAAAAGGGTGGTAAAAGCTTTGGTGGGGACAAAGCTGGACCCTCTCGAGTCAATCCTCTGCAATTGGTGAATGTTATCCAATTAGAAAAACCTCCACAACTTGGCCTAATGTGGCATAATGTATGTGAAGATTAAGCTGAACAATCGAGAGTTGATGACAATGACAGACATGGGTGCCACGCATAACCTTTTAGCCGAAAGAATGGTGGAGAAACTTGGGCTGAAAGTGTCCAAGAGCGGCAGTCAAATGAAGGCAGTAAACTCAGCAGTCTATGAGGTTCTTGGTGTGATACTTGGTGTAAAGGTAACTGTTGGCAATTGGATTGATAGCCTTAACTTTACAATTGTGTCATTGGATGATTTTGACATCATATTAGGTGTGGAGTTCTTTATGCATGCCAAAGTTGCATTATTGCCTTATTTGGGTAGACTAATAATCATGCATGAGAATTATCCTTACTTTGTCACAAATAAGATAACTCCTCCATTAAGTGATGGTGGGAAATCAGGTGAAATGCTTTCCTCAATGCAGGTAAAACATGGCTTGAAAAAGGGCGAAGGCACCTATTTGGCTGCATTGATGGAAATGGAGGGGGTAGTCACGGAGGTACTTGATAGTGTTGTGGAACTATTAGGTGACTTTGCGGACATGATGCCTTTGGAGCTGCCAAAGTGTCTTCCTCCATGATGTGATATTGACCACAAGATTGATCTAGTTTCGGGTTCCAAGTCCCCAGCTCAAGCGTCTTACCACATGAGTCTAATGGAACTAGCTGAATTGCTAGAAGTAGGCCTAATTCAACCTTTGAAGGCTCCTTATGGTGCCCTGGTGTTGTTCCAAAAGAAGCATGATGACTCCTTACATATGTGTGTGGATTATAGGGCCTTGAATAAGGTCACAGTGAAAAATAAGTACTCTATTCCATTGATAGCGAACTTATTTGATTGACTGGCGAAAGCACCATACTTCACCAAGCTAGATTTGTGTTCATGGTATTGGCAAGTCAGAATTACAGAAGGAGATGAGGGAATAACCACGTGCATCACTTGCTACGGCTCCTACAAATTTTTGGTGATGCCCTTCGGTTTGACTAATGCTCCTGCTACTTTTTGCAATTTGATGAATGATGTTTTCATGACTTTATCGATCAGTTTGTGGTAGTATATCTTAATGATATTGTTGTGTACAGTAAGTCCTTGGAGGGCCCCTTAGTTCACCTTCAAAGAGTGTTGTTGAGGTTAAGGGAGCACCAACTGTATGTTAAGAAGGAGAAGTGTGAGTTTGCTTGGCAGGAGATCATATTATTGGGCCACAAGATCTGTCATGGACAAGTGAAGATGGATGAAGGGAAGGTTCAGGCCATTGTAGAATGGTTTCCTCCTACCAAAGTGATGGAGTTGCAGTCTTTTCTTGGTTTGTCTAACTATTACCGAAAGTTTATGCAAGGTTGCTCAAAGAAAGTATCCCTCTCACTGACTTACTCAAGAAAGATCGACCCCGTTAAGTGCCAAGAAGTTTTCAATAAGTTGAAGGCAGCAGTGTCAACAGAACCAGTGTTGCAGTTGCCTAACTTTGAGTTGCCCTTTGATGTCATCACGGATGCATTAGATAAGGCAATTGGTGGGGTGTTGGTTCAAGAGGGCCATTTAATTGCCTAAGAAAGCTGAAAACTCAATGAAGCAGAACAATGGTATTCTACTTACGAGAAGGAGAACAACGGTACTCTGGTTTAGCTTTCCTTGTTGCTCTTTGATTCCTTGTGTGCGCTGGGTCCTTAAGCCATGACTTTTTGGGGTTTTTTTTTTGCATTAGCAGGTGTATTTGTTGGGTAACAAGTTTGTGGTACACACCGACAACGTGGCAAATACAATCTTCCAAACCCAAAGGAAGTTGTGTGCTAGACAAGCTCGATGGCAAGAGTTCTTAGCAGAATACAAACTTGTGTGAAAACACAAGTCATGATGCGTAAAACCCCAAGGGACCCAACCCACACAATGACTCAGAGATGAACCAGGAAAGCTAAATCAGAGTTAAATAACACAAACCCTAGACCTGTCTCTTATACACATCGAGATGTGAATAAGTGACAGCACAAACCCTAGACCCAACATGTGAAGGAACACCAATCTAGGATATTCAAGAAGGATATGGACGCCACACGCCAGAACAGAAAGGAAGTGGAAGAAGTACCTCGTGATAAGTTCTTTAGTTCTCAGAAGAACCGAGGGAGAAAACCCTTACTTTCTATTTCACTCAAAGTTGTATATCCTTCAGAGCTTACAAGGGGTGCCTATTTATAGGTAAAGATAGCAATCCTAAAGAGGAACAAATTCCTACTTAGGACAAATACTTATTTTGAGAAATTTCTAACAATGGAAAAATTCCACAACAGAAAATACACTCTTGTTTAGGAGAGAGTGCTATTGCTTAATACGGGCCATCAAGTACTCCCATGATATTAATTAGGCCTGTACTCTTTGTCAAACTTGAATTCGCATCATTTGAAGCCTGGTGGGCCTGAATGTCCTTAATCAGCCCATTTAGTGCTTCTTTAATTGTTTAGGCTCTAGCTCGTGTTATTGTGCCTTCTGAAATGTGAAATGGACCTTTTGCATCCATTGGAGCCTGTCTCTTATACACATAGATGTGTATAAGAGACAGTAATAGGAGTGTTCATTCTGCTACTAGTTATTCTCCATTTGAAAGTGTATATGGTTCTACTCTGTTGACTCCTTTGGATTTGGTACCTATACCCTGTCTCTTATACACATAGATGTGTATAAGAGACAGGGTATAGGTACCAAATCCAAAGGAGTCAACAGATTAAAACCATATACAATTTCAAATGGAGAATAAAAAGTAGCAGAATGAACACTCCTATTATATGCAAACCCGACATGTGGTAAACAATCTTCCCATGTTTTCAAATTCGTTTGAATAATAGCACGCAAAAGAGTAGAAAGATTTCGATTACCCACCTCAGTTTGCCCATCAGTTTGTGGATGACAAGTTGTTGAAAACAATAGCTTAGTACCTAACTTTCCCCACAAAGTCTTCCAGAAGTAGCTTAAGAACTTTGTATCTCAATCTGAAACAATGCTTCATGGCATGCCATGCAAAGGTACTACTTCTCTAAAGAATAAGTCAGCCACATTGTTTGCGCCATCAGTTTTATGGTATGAGATGAAGTGTGCCATTTTTGAAAATCTATCAACCACAACAAATACAGAATCTCTACCCCTTTTTGTTCGTGGCAATCCTAGTACAAAGTTCATAGATAAATCAACCCAAGGATGACTAGGTATGGGCAAGGGGGTATATAAGCCATGGGGCAAAACTTTAGATTTCGCCTGTTTGCATGTTATGCATTTCTCACATATCCTCTCAACATCTCATTTCATGCGTGGCCAAAAGAAATGTTCATTGAGGACATCTAGGGTTTTCCTAACACCGAAATGACCCATTAGACCTCCCTCATGATCTTCCCTTACAACCAACTTCCTCAAAGAACTCATAGGCATGCATAAACGATTTTCCCTAAATAAGAAACCCTTATGCCTATAAAACTTCTCAAAGCCTGACGTCTCACATGCTCCATACACGTTAGCAAAGTCAGGATCATTCCCATACAAATCCTTAATATGTTCAAATCCTAATAAGTTTGCAGTAAGTGTAGAGATAAGGGCATTCCTGCGAGATAATGCATCAGCTACCACATTTTTCTTACCTTGTTTATATTTGATGATGTAGGGGAAGGTCTCAATGAATTCAGTCCACCAGGCATGTCTCTTTTTCAACTTTCCTTGTCCCTTCAAGTGCTTCAAAGATTCATGGTCAGTATGGATGACAAACTCCTTGGGGCAAAGGTAATGTTGCCATGTCTCCAAATGGCATAACAAGCCATTCATACAAACCGTACTTAGTTTTGAAAGCTGTTTTCCACTCCTCTCCCTCTCTCATCCTAATTTGATGATATCCAGTTTTCAAATCAATCTTAGAAAAGACACCTAGTATGCTTCATAGTATGTAAATTCCGTTTCTCAACCATAGTTTTACTAGCAACATTAGTGCA
This sequence comes from Kandelia obovata, assembly GCA_021464305.1. NCBI lineage: Eukaryota > Viridiplantae > Streptophyta > Magnoliopsida > Malpighiales > Rhizophoraceae > Kandelia > Kandelia obovata. The sequence continues at coordinate 7,033,641 of CM038476.1, forward strand.
ACTCCCACCATTAATAATCATACTACATACCTTATCCTTGATCAGACACCTTGTCTGAAAGATGTTATCTCGTTTCACCTCATTTTCTTTCTTTACTTGCACATTCAATGCTCACCTTGTGACAAGAGCTACACCATTAACTGGATACTCCTCTCCCTGTCTCTTATACACATCTAGATGTGTATAAGAGACAGCCATTACTTCGCAAGATCATTGCACGCTTATTTGGACATTGACATGCAATGTGTCCCCTGCACAAACACTTAAAACATTTAACATCTCTATTTCTACTTGCTTGGAATTCGAAATTACCTGCCTCCTTGCTAGAACCCACATTCTTTTGCTTGGATAGCTCAGCTTTGGACTTGTAATTGGCCATATCGTCCCTTTTACTCTGATTTGGCTTCCAAGACGAGGTGGAAACCGAATTCTGAACAAACTTTGTGGAACCCTTTCGTTTAAGTCATTTCAACTTTCATTGCCATGTGCACCATGTCTTCTAATTCCACATAATGTTGCAATTCAACCACGTTTGCTATGTCCCTATTTAGCCCTAGCAGAAATCGAGCCATAGTTGCCTCTCTATCTTCTTCTACATTTGCCCTAATCATGGTAATCTCCATCTCCTTGTGATAGTCCTCTACACTTTTGGTGCCCTGAGTGAGCCCTTGCCGCTTTCGGTACAACTCCCTATAATAGTGATTAGGGACAAATCGCCTCCTCATAATAGCCTTCATGTCCTCCCATGTTTCAAGAGGCTGCTCGCGATTCCTTCTCCTAGTCAAAACAAGTTGATCCCACCAAATAATAGCATAATCAGTAAATTCAACTGCAGCCCGTTTTACCTTTTTCTCCTCGGAATAGTTGTGGCAGTCAAAAACCAATTCAACCTTCTTCTGCCATTCTACGTATACATCAGGATCGTTTTTACCTTGTAATGGAGGAATTGTCAATTTAATAGTGCCCAAATTATGGTCATAGGTGCCTTGTCTCCCAAATTATCTTCGATCCCTTCTATCGTTAAGAGTTCTAACCACAGTATTTTGATCATGAAATTCATCATCGTCTACATCATTTTCATGCTCATGGGCACGTCTCAATTGCATTCTTGCTCTGAGAGCCTCATATTCCCCATGCCTCCTTTGAAACTCTGCTATTGTATTAGCTTGCTCCTCCATCCTCTCTCGCATATCATCAAATCTGGTGTTCATGCGCTCAAACTGTTGTTGCATAGCTTTGATCATGAAGGACACATCACCAGCTCCCTCCTGAGCTGCACCTTTGTCTTTGGACGTCATAGTATTAGTTTTACACAAAATAATTAAGGTACCTCAAAGAACGCTCCCTCACGTGTTTCACTCAAAAGATGATGTCAAACTCCCTCGTGTTTGCACTCCTGATGGCTTTTCCTTTTTTATGAACTTTCTCTCTTGCCTTTTACCACTCAGATTTCCCCTTTCAGCTCTATAAAGAACTAAACAACATAAATCAAGAGTATTGATTCTGAACAAAATATGACAAATGGCATAGAGTTGAACAATTTGGAGAACAAGCAATTAAAAGGGAAAAAGGATATCAAGGCAAACGGATTTAATGAACTAAACTCACAAAAGTCAGGACCTCAGTAGTTAATCCTTGCTTCTTCTTTCTTTTCTTTTTTCTGTTTTTTTTTTCCGTTGATCCTTTTTTTCTTTTTCTTTTTCTTTTTGATTAACACGAAATAACTCTAAAATACTTACTTGCCACAACTGGAATTGGAATTGGCACGTTTATGAGCTTAACACACAAACAAAGGGAGAAGGATTGCAAACAAACAGTTTTGTGTGTTTGAATGGTAATGCACAAACTCAATCGAAATAAATAAATCACAAGGTAGAAAATTGAAGCGTGAATGAGTTCAACCTGATTTAGAAACAGGCTCTGATACCAACTGATGCGGAAAACCCCAAGGGACCCAACGCACATAATGACTCAGAGATGAACCAGGAAAGCTAAATCAGAGTTAAATAACACAAACCCTAGACCCAACATGTGAAGGAACACGAACCTAGGAGAACCCTTACTGTCTATTTCACTCAAAGTTGTATATCCTACAGAGCTTACAAGGGGTGTCTATTTATAGGCAAAGATAGCAATCCTAAAGAGGAACAAATTCCTACTTAGGACAAATCCTTATTTTGAGAAATTTCTAACAATGGAAAAATTCCACAACAGAAACTACACTCTTGTTTACGAGTGAGTGCTATTGCTTAATACGGGCCATCAAGTACTCTAATGATATTAATTAGGCCTCTACTCTTTGTCAAACTTGAATTCGCACCATTTGAAGCCTGGTGGGCCTGAATGTCCTTAATCAGCCCATTTAGTGCTTCTTTAATTGTTTTGGCTCTAGCTCGTTTTATTGGGCCTTCTGGAATATGAAATGGACCTTTTGCATCCATTGGAGCCTTCCAGCCATCATCTCTACGGTTCACATCATTAGCTTGTGTTATTGGACCTCTTGTATCCATTGGAGCTTTCCAGTCATCATCGTTATGGTTCTCATCAAGTCAGGGAGGGACAATCAAGTAGCTGATGCCTTGAGTTGTCGTGAAGTGCAACATGTGGTTGTTGCCACCCTTACGGGAGTGCAAAGTGACCTATTGGAGAGAATAAAGGCATAAATTTGGAATGATGGAGAATATCCAAAGCTTGTGCAGCAACTGAACGAGGGTATGGTAAGACGATATTGACTTCATGATGAGTTATTACATGTTAAGGGTAACTGTTTGTATGTTCCCAGAGATGTAGGCCTTAGACGAGGGTATGGTAAGTCGATGTGCTATTCCTGTCCTACTTGTACCCAAAAAGGATGAGACTTGGAGGATGTGCGTTGATTGTCAAGCAATCAACAAAATCACCGTAAAGTATCGTCACCCCATACCTAGATTAGATGAAATGTTGGATGAATTGCATGGTTCATGTGTCTTTTCCAACATTTATTTGAAAAGTGGATATCATCAAATTAGGATGAAAAAGGGAGATGAGTGGAAAACAGCTTTCAAAACTAAGTACGGTTTGTATGAATGGCTTGCTATGCCATTTGGTCTCACCAATGCACCGAGTACTTTTATGCGACTAATGAATCATTTTGCGTCCATTCATTGGTAAATTTATAGTTGTGTATTTTGATGATATTCTGGTCTATAGCTTTTAATTGCATCAAGGAAAAATTAAGTTCTGCACCCCTACTTGCTTTACCTAACTTTGCAAATTCTTTTGAGATTGGGTGTGATACTTCAAGTATTGGCATTGGAGCTGTTTTGATGCAGGAAGAGCACCCAATTGCTTATTTTAGTGAAAACTTAAGTGGAGCAGGCCTTAATTATCATACCTATGATAAGGAGTTGTATGCATTGGTGCGATTTTTGGAGACATGGCAACATTACCTTTGGCCCAAGGAGTTTGTCATCCATACTGACCATGAATCTTTAAAGCACTTGAAGGGACAAGGAAAGTTGAACAAAAGACATGCCAGGGGGATTGAATTCATTGAGACCTTCCCCTACATCATCAAATATAAACAAGGTAAGAAAAATGTGGTAGCTGATGCATTATCTCGCAGGTATGCCCTTATCTCTACACTTACTACAAACTTATTAGGATTTCAATATATTAAGAATTTGTATGTGAATGATCCTGACTTTGCTAACATGTATGGAGCATGTGAGATGTCAGGTTTTGAGAAGTTCTATAGGCATAAGGGTTTCTTATTTGGGAAAAATCGTTTCTGCATGCCTATGAATTCTTTGACGGAGTTGGTTGTAAGAGAAGCTCATGAGGGAGGTCTAATGGGTCATTTCAGTGTTAGGAAAACCCTAGATTTCCTCAATGAACATTTCTTTTGGCCTCGCATGAAACGAGATGTTGAGAGGATATGTGAGAAATGCATAACATGCAAACAGGCGAAATCTAGAGTTTTACCTCATGGCTTGTATACCCCCTTGCCCATACCTAGCCATCCTTGGGTTGATTTATATATGGATTTTGTACTAGAATTGCCATGAACAAAAAGGGGTAGAGATTTTGTATTTGTTGTTGTTGATAGATTTTCAAAAATGGCACACTTCATCCCATGCCATAAAACTGATGATGCAAACAATGTGGCTGACTTATTCTTTAGAGAAGTAGTACGTTTGCATGGCATGCCACAAAATATTGTTTCAGATCGAGATACAAAGTTCTTAAGCAACTTCTGGAAGACTTTATAGGGTAAGTTAGGTACTAAGCTATTTTTTCAACCACTTGTCATCCACAAACTGATAGGCAAACTGAGGTGGTTAATCGAATTCTTTCTACTCTTTTGCATACTATTATTTGAACGAATTTGCAAACATGGGAAGATTGTTTACCAGATGTCGAGTTTGCATATAATAGGAGTGTTCATTCTGCTACTAGTTATTCTCCATTTGAAATTGTATATGGTTTTAATCCGTTGACTCCTTTGGATCTGGTACCTATACCTGTCAATGAGTATGCCAGCTTAGATGGTGAACGCAAGGCTGACATGGTTAAAAAATTGCATGAAAAGGTTCGGCAGCAAATTGAAAAACGAATTGAGCAATATGCATCCCATGTCAACAAGGGACAAAAGAGAGTGGTGTTTGAACCTGGTGACTGGGTTTGGGTGCATATGCGCAAGGAACGGTTTCCAGCTGAAAGGCGTTCAAAACTACAACCTAGAGGAGATGGTCCCTTTCAAGTTGTAGCATGAATTAAGGACAATGCTTATAAGTTAGACCTTCCTGGTGAGTATAATGTGAGTGCAACATTTAACGTTTCTAATCTTTCCCATTTTAATGTAGGTGATGATTCGAGGTCGAATCCTTTTGAGGAGAGGGGGAATGATGAGAACCATAAGGATGATGACTGGAAAGCTCCAAATGGCATAACAAGTCATTCACACAAACCGTACTTAGTTTTGAAAGCTATTTTCCACTCATTTCCCTCTCTCATCCTAATTTGATGATATCCACTTTTCAAATCAATCTTAGAAAAGACACATGAACCATGCAATTCATCCAACATGTCATCTAATCTAGGTATGGGGTGACGATACTTTCCACAGATTTTGGTGATTGCTCGACAATCAACGCACATCCTCCAGGTCCCATCCTTTTTGGGTACAAGTAGGACAGGAACAGCACATGGACTCATGCTTTCCCTCACATGTCCTTTGGAAATAAGCTCCTCAACTTGCCTTTGAAGCTCCTTTGTCTCCTTAGGATTACTCTTATAAGCTGGCCTATTAGGGATGGATGCACCCGGGATGAAATCAATTTGATGCTCAATTCCTCTATTAGGTGGCAATCCACCTGGAACATCGTCAGGAAATACATCTTCAAATTCCTGCAATAGAGCAACAACAACACTAGGCAAAGATGGGTCAAATTTGTTAGTGTTAAAATAAGTCTCCTTATACAAAAATAGGATCACAAACTGATTGGTATAGAATGTTCTTTTGATATCGCTTTCTTTTGCGTAGAAGCTCTCTCTTTTCTTCTCTTTTTCTTGTGTCCCCACATTTTTTCCTCTCTTTTCTCTTTTATCAATCTCTTTTTTCGGTTCACTCTCATTTTTAATCCTCAATTCATTCTCATAAGCTTGTTGAGGTGATAAGGGTACAACTTTCCAGCCATCATCTCTACGGTCACATCATTAGCTTGTGTTATTGGACCTCTGGTATCCTTTGGAACTTTCCATCATATCATCTTATGGTTCTCATCAGCAACGAGATAACACCTTTCAGACAAGGTGTCTAATCAAGGATAAGGTATGTATAGTATTATTATTGATGGTGGAGTTGCACTAATTGTTGCTAGTAAAACTATGGTTGAGAAACTGAATTTACATACTATGAAGCATCCTAGGCCATATAAACTTCAATGGTTAAATAAGAATGGTGAAGTCAAGGTGAATGAGCAAGTTCTTATATCATTTTCTATCGGAAGGTACCACGATGAAGTTTTATTGTGACGTTGTACCTATGCATGCGGGTCATATTCTACTAGGGAGACCATGGCAATTTGGACAGACGAGTTATGCATGACGGCTTCAAGAATCGATGCTCTTTTGTATGAATGAAAAAAACCCGTCACTC
>CM038476.1:7040074-7072460 GCA_021464305.1 Kandelia obovata
TTTGTATTTGTTGTTGTTGATAGATTTTCAAAAATGGCACACTTCATCCCATGCCATAAAACTGATGATGCAAACAATGTGGCTGACTTATTCTTTAGAGAAGTAGTACGTTTGCATGGCATGCCACAAAATATTGTTTCAGATCGAGATACAAAGTTCTTAAGCAACTTCTGGAAGACTTTATAGGGTAAGTTAGGTACTAAGCTATTTTTTCAACCACTTGTCATCCACAAACTGATAGGCAAACTGAGGTGGTTAATCGAATTCTTTCTACTCTTTTGCATACTATTATTTGAACGAATTTGCAAACATGGGAAGATTGTTTACCAGATGTCGAGTTTGCATATAATAGGAGTGTTCATTCTGCTACTAGTTATTCTCCATTTGAAATTGTATATGGTTTTAATCCGTTGACTCCTTTGGATCTGGTACCTATACCTGTCAATGAGTATGCCAGCTTAGATGGTGAACGCAAGGCTGACATGGTTAAAAAATTGCATGAAAAGGTTCGGCAGCAAATTGAAAAACGAATTGAGCAATATGCATCCCATGTCAACAAGGGACAAAAGAGAGTGGTGTTTGAACCTGGTGACTGGGTTTGGGTGCATATGCGCAAGGAACGGTTTCCAGCTGAAAGGCGTTCAAAACTACAACCTAGAGGAGATGGTCCCTTTCAAGTTGTAGCATGAATTAAGGACAATGCTTATAAGTTAGACCTTCCTGGTGAGTATAATGTGAGTGCAACATTTAACGTTTCTAATCTTTCCCATTTTAATGTAGGTGATGATTCGAGGTCGAATCCTTTTGAGGAGAGGGGGAATGATGAGAACCATAAGGATGATGACTGGAAAGCTCCAAATGGCATAACAAGTCATTCACACAAACCGTACTTAGTTTTGAAAGCTATTTTCCACTCATTTCCCTCTCTCATCCTAATTTGATGATATCCACTTTTCAAATCAATCTTAGAAAAGACACATGAACCATGCAATTCATCCAACATGTCATCTAATCTAGGTATGGGGTGACGATACTTTCCACAGATTTTGGTGATTGCTCGACAATCAACGCACATCCTCCAGGTCCCATCCTTTTTGGGTACAAGTAGGACAGGAACAGCACATGGACTCATGCTTTCCCTCACATGTCCTTTGGAAATAAGCTCCTCAACTTGCCTTTGAAGCTCCTTTGTCTCCTTAGGATTACTCTTATAAGCTGGCCTATTAGGGATGGATGCACCCGGGATGAAATCAATTTGATGCTCAATTCCTCTATTAGGTGGCAATCCACCTGGAACATCGTCAGGAAATACATCTTCAAATTCCTGCAATAGAGCAACAACAACACTAGGCAAAGATGGGTCAAATTTGTTAGTGTTAAAATAAGTCTCCTTATACAAAAATAGGATCACAAACTGATTGGTATAGAATGTTCTTTTGATATCGCTTTCTTTTGCGTAGAAGCTCTCTCTTTTCTTCTCTTTTTCTTGTGTCCCCACATTTTTTCCTCTCTTTTCTCTTTTATCAATCTCTTTTTTCGGTTCACTCTCATTTTTAATCCTCAATTCATTCTCATAAGCTTGTTGAGGTGATAAGGGTACAAGAGTGACGGGTTTTTTCATTCATTACAAAAGAGCATCGATTCTTGAAGCCGTCATGCATAACTCGTCTGTCAAATTGCCATGGTCTCCCTAGTAGAATATGACCCGCATGCATAGGTACAACGTCACATAAAACTTCATCGTGGTACCTTCCGATAGAAAATGATATAAGAACTTGCTCATTCACCTTGACTTCACCATTCTTATTTAACCATTGAAGTTTATATGGCCTAGGATGCTTCATAGTATGTAAATTCAGTTTCTCAACCATAGTTTTACTAGCAACATTAGTGCAACTCCCACCATCAATAATCATACTACATACCTTATCCTTGATTAGACACCTTGTCTGAAAGGTGTTATCTCGTTGCTGATGAGAACCATAACGATGATGACTGGAAAGTTCCAAAGGATACCAGAGGTCCAATAACACAAGCTAATGATGTGAACCGTAGAGATGATGGCTGGAAAGCTCCAATGGATGCAAAAGGTCCATTCCACATTCCAGAAGGCCCAATAACACGAGCTAGAGTCAAAACAATTAAAGAAGCACTAAATGGGCTGATTAAGGACATTCAGACCCACCAGATTTCAAATGGTGCGAATTCAAGTTTGACAAAGAGTAGAGGCCTAATTAATATCATTGGAGTACTTGATGGCCCTTATTAAGCAATAGCACTCACTCCTAAACAAGAGTGTATTTCTGTTGTGGAATTTTTCCATTGTTAGAAATTTCTCAAAATAAGGATTTGTCCTAAGTAGGAATTTGTTCCTCTTTAGGATTGCTATCTTTGCCTATAAATAGGCACCCCTTGTAAGCTCTGGAAGACAGACAACTTTGAGTGAAATATAAAGTAAGGGTTTTCTCCCTCGGTTCTTTTGAGAACTAAAGAACTTATCAAGAGGTACTTCTTCTTGTGGCGTTCCAATCGACTTATCACTCCCAATTCCTTTCTGTTCTGGAGTGTGGCGTCCATATCCTTCTTAAATACCCTAGATTCGTGTTCCTTCACATGTTGGGTCTAGGGTTTGTGTTATTTAACTCTGATTTAGCTTTCCTGGTTCATCTTTGATTCCTTGTGTGCGTTGGTTCCCTTTGGGTTTTCCGCATCAGTTGGTATCAGAGCCTGTTTCTAAATCAGGTTGAACTCATTCACCCTTCAATTTTCTACCTTGTGATTTAGTTATTTCGATTGAGTTTGTGCATTACTATTCAAACACACAAAACAGTTTGTTTGCAATCCTTCTCCGTTTGTTTGTTTGTTAAGCTCATAAACGTGCCAATTCCAATTCCAATTGTGGCATGTAAGTATTTTATAGTTATTTCGTGTTAATCAAAAAAAAAAAAAGGGATCAACGAAAAACAAAAAAGAAAAAAAGAAAAGAAAGAAGAAGCAAGGATTAACTACTCAAGGCCTGACTTTTGTGAGTTTAGTTCATTAAATTCGTTTGCCTTGATATCCTTTTTCCCCTTTAATTGCTTGTTCTCCAAATTGTTCAACTCTATGCCATTTGTCATATTTTGTTCAGAATCAATACTCTTGATTTATGTTGTTTAGTTCTTTATAGAGTTGAAAGGGGAAATCTGAGTGGTAAAAGGCAAGAGAGAAAGTTCATATAAAGGAAAAGCCATCAGGAGTGTAAACACGAGGGAGTGTGACATCATCTTTTGAGTGAAAACACGTAAGGGAGCGTTCTGTGAGATACCTTAATTATTTTGTGTAAAACTAATACTATGACGTCCAAAGACAAAGGTGCAGCTCAGGAGGGAGCTGGTGATGTGTCCTTCATGATCAAAGCTATGCAACAACAATTTGAGCCCATGAATACCAGATTTGATGATATGCGGGAGAGGATGGAGGAGCAAGCTAATACAATAGCAGAGTTGCAAATGAGGCATGGGGAATATGAGGCTCCCAGAGCAAGAAGGCAATTGAGACGTGCCCATGAGCATGAAAATGATGTAGACGATGATGAATTTCATGATCAAACTATTATTGATTGTGCTATTATTTGGTGGGATCAACTTGTTTTGACTAGGAGAAGGAATTGCTAGCGGCCTATTGATACATGGGAGGACATGAAGGCTATTATGAGGAGAAGATTTGTCCCTAATCACTATTATAGGGAGTTGTACCGAAGGCTGCAAGGGCTCACTCGGGGCACCAAAAGTGTGGAGGACTACCACAAGGAGATGGAAATTACCATGGTTAAGGCAAATGTAGAAGAAGATAGAGAGGCGACTATGGCTCGATTTCTGCTAGGGCTAAATAGGGACATAGCAAACGTGGTTGAGTTGCAACATTATGTGGAATTAGAAGACATGGTGCACATGGCAATGAATGTTGAAAGGCAATTTAAACGAAAGGGTTCCACACAGTTTGTTCAGAATTTTGTCTCTACCTCATCTTGGAAGCCAAATCAGAGTAAAAGGGACGATATGGCCAATTACAAGTCCAAAGCCGAGCTAACCAAGCAAAAGAATGTGGGTTCTAGCAAGGAGGCAGGTAATTTCGAACTCCAAGCAAGTAGAAATAGAGATGTTAAATGCTTTAAGTGTTTGGGCAGGGGTCACATTGCATCTCAATGTCCAAATAAGCGTGCAATGATCTTGCGATGTAACGGAGATGTGGAAACTGAAAGTCAATCAGATGATGATTCTTTGACATCATCAAAGGCTGAAAGTGATGGAGAGGAGTATCCAGTTAATGGTGTAGCTCTTGTCACAAGGCGAGCATTGAATGTGCAAGTAAAGGAAGAAAATGAGGTGCAACGAGATAACATCTTTCAGACAAGGTGTCTGATCAAGGATAAGGTATGTAGTATGATTATTGATGGTGGGAGTTGCACTAATGTTGCTAGCAAAACTATGGTTGAGAAACTGAATTTACATACTATGAAGCATCCTAGGCCATATAAACTTCAGTGGCTGAATGAGAATGGGGAAGTCAAGGTGAATGAGCGAGTTCTTATATCATTTTCTATCGGAAGGTACCACGATGAAGTTTTATGTGACGTTGTACCTATGCATGCGGGTCATATTCTACTAGGGAGACCATGGCAATTTGACAGACGAGTTATGCATGATGGCTTCAAGAATCGATACTCTTTTGTAATGAATGAAAGACCCGTCACTCTTGTACCCTTATCACCTCAACAAGCTTATGAGGATCAATTAAGGATTAAAAATGAGAGTGAACCGAAAAAAGAGATTGATAAAAGAGAAAAGAGAGAAAAAAATGTGGGTACACAAGAAAAGGAGAAGAAAAGAGAGAGTTTCTATGCAAAAGAAAGCGATGTCAAAAGAGCATTCTATACCAATCAGTTTGTGATCCTATTTTTGTACAAGGAGGCTTATTTTAACACTAACAAATTTGACCCATCTTTGCCTAGTGTTGTTGTTGCTCTATTGCAGGAATTTGAAGATGTATTCCCTGACGATGTTCCAAGTGGATTGCCACCTAATAGAGGAATTGAGCATCAAATTGATTTCATCCCGGGTGCATCCATCCCTAACAGGCCAGCTTATAAGAGTAATCCTGAGGAGACAAAGGAGCTTCAAAGGCAAGTTGAGGAGCTTATTTCCAAAGGACATGTGAGGGAAAGCATGAGTCCATGTGCTGTTCCTGTCCTACTTGTACCCAAAAAGGATGGGACTTGGAGGATGTGCGTTGATTGTCGGGCAATCAACAAAATCACTGTAAAGTATCGTCACCCCATACCTAGATTAGATGACATGTTGGATGAATTGCATGGTTCATGTGTCTTTTCTAAGATTGATTTGAAAAGTGGATATCATCAAATTAGGATGAGAGAGGGAGATGAGTGGAAAACAGCTTTCAAAACTAAGTACGGTTTGTATGAATGGCTTGTTATGCCATTTGGTCTTACCAATGCACCGAGTACTTTTATGCGACTAATGAATCATATTTTGCGTCCATTCATTGGTAAATTTGTAGTTGTGTATTTTGATGATATTCTGGTCTATAGTAGAACCCTAGAAGAGCATCTGCATCATTTACGTTCCATTGTAAGTGTTTTACGTTCTGAGAAATTGTATGCTAACTTACAGAAATGTTCCTTTTGTACTAATCAAATCACATTTCTTGGCTATATTGTCAGTGCTAAAGGTGTTGAGGTTGATGAGGAAAAAGTTAAGGCAATTCGTGATTGGCCTACACCTAAGTCAGTTAGTGATGTGCGTAGCTTTCATGGTTTAGCTAGTTTCTATAGACGCTTTGTTAAGGACTTTAGCACCATTGCTGCACCACTCACGGAGCTTATAAAAAAGAACATAAGTTTTAGGTGGGGTACTGACCAAGACAAGGCTTTTAATTGCATCAAGGAAAAATTAAGTTCTGCACCCTTACTTGCTTTACCTAACTTTGCAAATGCTTTTGAGATTGAGTGTGATGCTTCAGGTATTGGCATTGGAGCTGTTTTGATGCAGGAAAAGCGCCCAATTGCTTATTTTAGTGAAAAGTTAAGTGGAGCAAGCCTTAATTATCCTACCTATGATAAGGAGCTGTATGCATTGGTGCGAGCTTTGGAGACATGGCAACATTACCTTTGGCCCAAGGAGTTTGTCATCCATACTGACCATGAATCTTTGAAGCACTTGAAGGGACAAGGAAAGTTGAACAAAAGACATGCCAGGTGGATTGAATTCATTGAGACCTTCCCTTACATCATCAAATATAAACAAGGTAAGGAAAATGTGGTAGCTGATGCATTATCTCGCAGGTATGCCCTTATCTCTACACTTACTGCAAACTTATTAGGATTTGAACATATTAAGGATTTGTATGTGAATGATCCTGACTTTGCTAACGTGTATGGAGCATGTGAGACGTCAGGCTTTGAGAAGTTTTATAGGCATAAGGGTTTCTTATTTAGGGAAAATCGTTTATGCATGCCTATGAGTTCTTTGAGGGAGTTGGTTGTAAGGGAAGCTCATGAGGGAGGTCTAATGGGTCATTTCGGTGTTAGGAAAACCCTAGATGTCCTCAATGAACATTTCTTTTGGCCACGCATGAAACGAGATGTTGAGAGGATATGTGAGAAATGCATAACATGCAAACAGGCGAAATCTAGAGTTTTGCCCCATGGCTTGTATACCCCCTTGCCCATACCTAGTCATCCTTGGGTTGATTTATCTATGGACTTTGTACTAGGATTGCCACGAACAAAAAGGGGTAGAGATTCTGTATTTGTTGTTGTTGATAGATTTTCAAAAATGGCACACTTCATCCCATGCCATAAAACTGATGACGCAAACAATGTGGCTGACTTATTCTTTAGAGAAGTAGTACGTTTGCATGGCATGCCACGAAGCATTGTTTCAGATCGAGATACAAAGTTCTTAAGCTACTTCTGGAAGACTTTGTGGGGTAAGTTAGGTACTAAGCTACTGTTTTCAACAACTTGTCATCCACAAACTGATGGGCAAACTGAGGTGGTTAATCGAACTCTTTCTACTCTTTTGCGAGCTATTATTCGAACAAATTTGAAAACATGGGAAGATTGTTTACCACATGTCGAGTTTGCATATAATAGGAGTGTTCATTCTGCTACTAGTTATTCTCCATTTGAAATTGTATATGGTTTTAATCCGTTGACTCCTTTGGATTTGGTACCTATACCTGTCAATGAGTATGCCAGCTTAGATGGTGAACGCAAGGCAGACATGGTTAAAAAATTGCATGAAAAGGTGCGGCAACAAATTGAAAAACGAACTGAGCAATACGCATCCCAAGTTAACAAGGGACGAAAGAGAGTGGTGTTTGAACCTGGTGACTGGGTTTGGGTGCATATGCGCAAGGAACGGTTTCCAGCTCAAAGGCGTTCAAAACTACAACCTAGAGGAGATGGTCCCTTTCAAGTTGTAGCACGAATTAATGACAATGCTTATAAGTTGGACCTTCCTGGTGAGTATAATGTGAGTGCAACATTTAACGTTTCTGATCTTTCCCATTTTAATGTAGGTGATGATTCGAGGTCGAATCCTTTTGAGGAGAGGGGGAATGATGAGAACCATAACGATGATGACTGGAAAGCTCCAATGGATACAAGAGGTCCAATAACACAAGCTAATGATGTGAACCGTAGAGATGATGGCTGGAAGGCTCCAATGGATGCAAAAGGTCCATTTCACATTCCAGAAGGCCCAATAACACGAGCTAGAGCCAAAACAATTAAAGAAGCACTAAATGGGCTGATTAAGGACATTCAGGCCCACCAGGCTTCAAATGGTGCGAATTCAAGTTTGACAAAGAGTAGAGGCCTAATTAATATCATTGGAGTACTTGATAGCCCGTATTAAGCAATAGCACTCACTCCTAAACAAGAGTGTATTTTCTGTTGTGGAATTTTTCCATTGTTAGAAATTTCTCAAAATAAGGATTTGTCCTAAGTAGGAATTTGTTCCTCTTTAGGATTGCTATCTTTGCCTATAAATAGGCACCCCTTGTAAGCTCTGGAAGACAGACAACTTTGAGTGAAATAGAAAGTAAGGGTTTTCTCCCTCGGTTCTTTTGAGAACTAAAGAACTTATCAAGAGGTACTTCTTCTTGTGGCGTTCCAATCGACTTATCACTCCCAATTCCTTTCTGTTCTGGAGTGTGGCGTCCATATCCTTCTTAAATACCCTAGATTCGTGTTCCTTAACATGTTGGGTCTAGGGTTTGTGTTCTTTAACTCTGATTTAGCTTTCCTGGTTCATGTTTGATTCCTTGTGAGCCAGTTGGTTCCCTTTGGGTTTTCCGCATCAGTTGCACCTCGTTTTCTTCCTTTACTTGCACATTCAATGCTCGCCTTATGACAAGAGCTACACCATTAACTGGATACTCCTCTCCATCACTTTCAGCCTTTGATGATGGCAAAGAATCATCATCTGATTCACTTTCAGTTTCCACATCTCCACATTCTGTTGCTTGGATAGCTCGGCTTTGGACTTGTAATTGGCCATATCGTCTCTTTTTCTCTGATTTGGCTTCCAAGACGAGGTAGAAACCTAATTCTGAACAAATTGTGTGAAACCCTTTCGTTTAAGTTGCCTTTCAACTTTCATTGCCATTTCCACCATGTCTAATCATGGTAATCTCCATCTCCTTGTGGTAGTCCTCCACACTTTTGGTGCCCTGAGTGAGCCTTTGCAGCCTTCGGTACAACTCCCTGTAATAGTGATTAGGGACAAATCTCCTGCTCATAATGGCCTTCATGTCCTCCCATGTATCAATATGCCACTCGCGATTCCTTCTCCTAGTCAAAACAAGTTGATCCCACCAAATAATAGCATAATCAGTAAATTCAACTGCAGCAAGTTTTACCTTTTTCTCCTCGGAATAGTTGTGGCAGTCAAAAACCAATTCAACCTTCTTCTCCCATTCTAGGTATACATCAGGATCATTCTTACCTTGAAATGGAGGAATTGTCAATTTAATAGTCACCAAATTATGGTCATAGGTGCCTTGTCTCCCAAATTCTCTTTGATCCCTTCTATCGTTAAGATTTCTAACCAAAGTAGTTTGATCATGAAATTCATCATCGTCTACATCATCTGCATGCTCATCGACATGTCTCAATTGCCGTCTTGCTCTGGGAGCCTCATATTCCCCATGCCTACTTTGCATGTCTTTTGTTCAACTTTTCTTGTCCCTTAAAGTGCTTCAAAGATTCATGGTCAGTATGTATGACAAACTCCTTGGGCCAAAGGTAATGTTGCCATGTCTCCAAAGCTCGCACCAAATTCATACAACTCCTTATCATAGGTAGGATAATTAAGGCTTGCTCCACTTAACTTTTCACTAGAATACGCAATTGGGTGCTTTTCCTGCATCCAAACAGCTCCAATGCCAATACCTGAAGCATCACACTCAATCTCAAAAGCGTTTGCAAAGATAGGTAAAGCAAGTAAGGGTGCAGAACTTAGTTTTTCCTTGATGCAATTAAATGCCTTGTCTTGGTCAGTTCCCCTCCTAAAACGTATGTTCTTTTTGATAAGGCTCCGTGAGTGGTGCAGCAATGGTGCTAAAGTGCTTAACAAAGCCTCTATAGAAACTAGCTAAACCATGAAAGCTATGCACATCACCAACTGACTTACATTTTGGCCAATCACGAATTGCCTTAACTTTTTCCTCATCAACCTCAACACCTTTAGCACTGACAATATAGCCAAGAAATGTGATTTGATTAGTACAAAAGGAACATTTCTGTAAGTTAGCATACAATTTCTCAGAACGTAAAACACTTACAATGGAACGTAAATGATGCAGATGCTCTTCTAGGGTTCTACTATAGATCAGAATATCATCAAAATACACAACTACAAATTTACCAATGAATGGACGCAAAATATGATTCATTAGTCGCATAAAAGTACTCGGTGCATTGGTACTGTCTCTTATACACATCTTTCCCTCACATGTCCTTTGGAAATAAGCTCCTCAACTTGCCTTTGAGGCTCCTTTGTCTCCTCAGAATTACTCTTATAGGCTGGCTTGTTAGGGATGGATGCGCCCGGGATGAAATCAATTTGATGCTCAATTCCTCTATTAGGTGGCAATCCACTTGGAACATCGTCAGGGAATACATCTTCAAATTCCTACAATAAAGCAACAACAACACTAGGTAAAGATGGGTCAAATTTGTTAGTGTTAAAATAAGCCTCCTTGTACAAAAATAGGATCACAATCTGATTGGTATATAATGCTCTTTTGACATCACTTTCTTTTGCATAGAATCTCTCTCTTTTCTTCGCCTTTGCTTGTGTACCCACATTTTTTTTCTCTCTTTTCTCTTTTATCTATCTCTTTTTTCGGTTCACTCTCATTTTTAATCCTTAATTGATCATCATAAGCTTGTTGAGGTGATAAGGAGATGTGTATAAGAGACAGGCTCTTGTCACAAGGCGAGCATAGAATGTGCAAGTAAAGGAAGAAAACGAGGTGCAACTGCTGTCTCTTATACACATCTAGATGTGTATAAGAGACAGGCTTCATAGTATGTAAATTCAGTTTCTCAACCATAGTTTTACTACCAACATTAGTGCAACTCCCACCATCAATAATCATACTATATACCTTATCCTTGATCAGACATCTTGTCTGAAAGATGTTATCTCGTTGCGCCTCATTTTCTTCCTTTACTTGCACATTCAATGCTCGCCTTGTGACAAGAGCTACACCATTAACTGGATACTCCTCTCCATCACTTTTAGCCTTTGATGATGTCAAAGAATCATCATCTGATTCACTTTCAGTTTCCACATCTCCATTACTTCGCAAGATCATTGCACGCTTATTTGGACATTGAGATGCAATGTGACCCCTGCCCAAACACTTAAAACATTTAACATCTCTATTTCTACTTGCTTGGTGTTCGAAATTACCTGCCTCCTTGCTAGAACCCACATTCTTTTGCTTGGATAGCTCGGCTTTGGACTTGTAATTGGCCATATCGTCCCTTTTACTCTGATTTGTCTTCCAAGACGAGGTAGAAACCGAATTCTGAACAAACTGTGTGGAACCCTTTCGTTTAAGTTGCCTTTCAACTTTCATTGTCATGTGCACCATGTCTTCTAATTCCACATAATGTTGCAATTCAACCACGTTTGCTATGTCCCTATTTAGCCCTAGTAGAAATCTGATCCATAGTCGCCTCTCTATCATTCTTCTACATTGGCTCTAATCATGGTAATTCCATCTCCTTGTGGTAGTCCTCCACACTTTTGGTGCCTGAGTGAGCCCTTGCAGCCTTCGGTACAACTCCCTATAATAGTGATTAGGGACAAATCTCCTCCTCATAATAGCCTTCATATCCTCCCATGTATAAACAGGCCACTCGCGATTCCTTCTCCTAGTCAAAACAAGTTGATCCCACCAATAATAGCATATCAGTAAATTCAACTGCAGGCAGTTTTACCTTTTTCTCCTCGGAATAGTTGTGGCAGTCAAAAACCAATTCAACCTTCTTCTCCCATTCTAGGTATACATCAGGATCATTTTTACCTTGGAATGGAGGAATTGTCAATTTAATAGTGCCCAAATTATGGTCATAGGTGCCTTGTCTCCCAAATTCTCTTCGATCCCTTCTATCGTTAAGAGTTCTAACCACAGTAGTTTGATCATGAAATTCATCATCGTCTACATCATTTTCATGCTCATGGGCACGTCTCAACTGCCTTCTTGCTCTGGGAGCCTCATATTCCCCATGCCTCATTTGAAACTTTGCTATTGTATTAGGTTGCTCCTCCATCCTCTCCTGCATATCATCAAATCTGGTATTCATGCGCTCAAATTGTTGTTGCTGTCTCTTATACACATCTTCAGAATCAATACTCTTCATTTATGTTGTTTAATTCTTTATAGAGCTGAAAGGGGAAATCTAAGTAGTAAAAGGCAAGAGAGAAAGTTCATATAAAGGAAAAGCCATCAGGAGTGTAAACACGAGGGAGTGTGACATCATCTTTTGAGTGAAACACGTTAGGGAGTGTTCGGTGAGGTACCGTAATTATTTTGTATAAATGTAATACTATGACGTCCGAAGACAAAGGTGCAGCTCAGGATAGATGTGTATAAGAGACAGGCATAGAGTTGAACAATTTGGAGAACAAGCAATTAAAAGGGAAAAAGGATATCAAGGCAAACGAATTTAATGAACGAAACTCACAAAAGTCAGGACTTGAGTAGTTAATCCTTGCTTCTTCTTTCTTTTCTTTTTTTCTTTTTTTTTTTTTCGTTTATCCTTTTTTTTTTTTTTATTAACACGAAATAACTCTAAAATACTTACTTGCCACAATTGGAATTGGAATTGGCACGTTTCTGAGCTTAACAACCACACAAAGGGCGAACGATTGCAAACAAACAGTTTTGTGTGTTTGAATAGGAATGCACAAACTCAATCGAAAGAGATAAATAACAAGGTAGTAAAGTGACGGGTGCACGAGATCAACCTGATTTAGAAACAGGCTCTGATACCAACTGATGCGGAAAAGCCCAAGGGACCCAACGCACACCATGACTCAGAAATGAACCAGGAGAGCTAAATCAGAGTTAAATAACACAAACCCTAGCCCCAACATGTGAAGCAACACGAAACTAGGGAATTTAGGAAGGATATGGACGCCACACTCCAGAACCTGTCTCTTATACACATCTAGATGTGTATAAGAGACAGGCCATCATCTCTATGGTTCACATCATTAGCTTGTGTTATTGGACCTGTTGTATTCCTGTCTCTTATACACATCTAGATGTGTATAAGAGACAGAAATAACACAAACCCTAGACCCAACATGTGAAGCAACACGAAACTAGGGTATTTAGGAAGGATATGGACGCCACACTCCAGAACAGAAAGGAATTGAGAGTGATAAGTCGATTGGAACGCCACAAGAAGCTGTCTCTTATACACATCTAGATGTGTATAAGAGACAGGGACCTCTTGTATCCATTGGAGCTTTCCAGTCATCATCGTTATGGCTGTCTCTTATACACATCTAGATGTGTATAAGAGACAGTCTCTACAGTTCACATCATTAACTTGTGTTATTGGACCTCTTGTATCCATTGGAGCTTTCCAGTCGTTATGGTTCTCATCATTCGTATTATTGGGCCTTCTGGAATGTGAAATGGACCTTTTGAATCCATTACAGCCTTCCAGCAATCATCTCTACGGTTCACATCATTAACTTGTGTTATTGGACTTCTTGTATCCATTGGAGCTTTCCAGTCATCATCGTTATGGTTCTCATCAAGAACATGGGTGGTTGCATAAAATGGAGGAAGAATTCATTAATGAGGTGTCAAGCTCTCATTAAATGAAGATATATGGTCTAGTGAGTTAGTGGGAAAGTTATTCCAAAGTGGGGAGCCCCACTATACTTGATTGGCTTAGTAGCCAAGTCATGCATAACGCTAGGTAGGTGGGAGTGTCAACTACCAACACTATAAATATGTATAGTGTGGCAGCCAAGAGTCACAACAGAAAACACATAGAGAAATGTTGAGAGAACACTTGTGCGAGAGATCTTAGCATTTGTTATATACTTTGTGAAAAGTAATAAAGGTTGAAAAGTATTTTCTGTATACGTTTTGTGTGTTTCATGTAAAAAATTTGGCTGAAACTAAGAGTGACTTAGTGTTATCACAAAATCCGAATTTTAATTGAAAATTTTAACCCTGTGACATTAACCACCATACGCTAGGCAAACCTGAAGTAAGTTAAGTTGTTCACCTTTAGTTTGGATACCAAAGTAAGGGAGCAAGAAAATGGACACAAAAAGATAACAAGAATAAAAGAAAGTTTTTCATCTTCTAATAGTTCGGAAAAAGCTAAGCATGAAGAAGGATAATTAAAATTTTTTTTTTGCAAAATAGTGAAAAGTGAGAAAATAAAATAATGTAGGTTACAAATGCAGTTTTGTTCTTATAAAAAGTTAATATAATAAGATTGATCATTTTATCAATAGCTTTCCTCCCAATTGAGAGGAATGATTCGGGAGAGAAATTTTAGAATTTTCCTTTTTTCTTATTTGATTGTTTAAACATTTTTTAAACACAATGTTAGGATGCCAGCTCGCACATATCACCGCATAAACAAGATCCTTAAACTTTCCTTTGCTCGCACTAATTATATGATATACAAAACAGCCGAGAAGCAATTTGATGCAAATATGTGCACCCTGGGCTTGATCGGATAGTCATATAATACAGTCATTTGATTCAATAATTGCAGACCAAAAAAAAAAAGATGGAAAATTATAGTTAAGGTTCCACAGGCTTATTCTTTGTGATGGGAGCAAAGGTTAGACAAAACTTAGCCATCTATCGGAACTTACTCCACCGACTTGATTGCCTCCATAATTTATCAGCTTTTAGCAAAAATATTCGAGAGTCACGAACCAAGACAAGCTAGCTAGATAGACAAGCTGCCAAGTTCAATATAAAATTATGGAGGACGACCCTTGAAAGGTATTGGTACCAAACAGTAGCAAGTGTTGAATCATACGTCCGAACAACTATAAAAGAATACGAAGGGGAAAAAAAATTACACAATTGTTGTTTCTTGGAATAGATAATATATAATAACTGTCTCCTCCGAATGTGATATTCTCAAAGACTGCTGCTTATTCACCATTCATTTTATACAATGGTACTGCCCATTGCCTAATTATTTAATTAGTACCCATTATTAGAATGTGCTCAATCGGTCTCTCAGCTCACTAATTAAAAGAGTCTTTCTTTTTCCTAGATGTTTAGCCAACTATACGCTGCATATGCACATCAGCAAAATAGGGAAAAGGGTTTATGGCTAATCAGGTGTGGGTTTGAGTGGCATTCTACTTCTATGTAAAGAAGGTAATTATGTGCATCTTCTCATTTTCTGTGTTTGAAATTACGTAATTACCTCCGAGGTGAGAGCACACTTGTTTTCATGCACGAGTTAGGATTTGAACCTCACGAGCATATTAACCTCCTTCTTTATAGAAAAAAATGGCTTGATTTTAGGTTGGCTTAAGCTCGTTAATGCCTTAAATGTGGAGGAGATCATGTGACTTACCAATATTCAGGTTAGAATTCTTTTTTTAAGAAGATTGATTTGAGATATTAATAAATGACTGTTTAAAATTTATGTAAAATATGAGTTGCAGTCTAAAGATGCTCCTTTTATGAAGTTAAAAAAAAAAAACTTTTGTAGTTATTCAAATTACTCTTGCCCCTTTTCTTTTCACTACATATAGTAATTGCAATACGAGAGAATATTAATTTGACATTGCAAAGTTCTTTTTTTGCAGCGACATATAATTGTTAACTGCTAGTCGGTTGATCATCAGGCAATCAACTGTAGTCAAGGTGATTGATAATGTCAAATATAATTAACAGAGATTATATTTAAGGGCTTGTGCAATTTTACTACTTAATATGGTGGTAGAAGTTAGAAAAATAGTCTTTGTTCTTGAAATAAGAAATTCCTTTTTTTTTTTGGTAATCTTTGCCATATGAGCGAACACCAGTTGCTATTTTTTTACTATTGGATACTATTTCTGGACAGAAGTGCTAATAACAATTGTAATTGCAACCCTTTTGCTTTCTTATTACTACGAGAAAATATTTTCATAATTAGATCATAGACTGATATCTTTTCTCATCATTTTGATTTCTCTTTCTTTTTTCCTTTTCTAGGAATGTCTTGTTCTCCCCCTACGTAGAATACAACCATGTCAATGTTGTCAGGACTTCATATTATTAATTTAATGACCTTAAGATTTTACACCGGGATAAAATTCTCTATTTAAGATCAGCCCACCGTGATCAAATGGCAACAAAGCTAGAGGCTTGGGCTTATTTTTTACGGCTGTTGAACTTAAAGCAGCCTTGTTAATTTAACTTGCAGAAACTTGACATAAATGTTAGAATAAATATAGGTCAATAGATTGAAAGTTAAATGTAAAAGGTATATTTAATTGAAATGTGTAAAAGTATTGTCTTTAAGGATAATTTCATCATCATAAATAAAATTGTCAAAGTGCATTAGGTTATAACGACTATTCTCCTAGGAATCTTTTCATTGATGTGCACCTCACATGTAGGGTAATATAAACAATACAAAATTATAAAACCCAATAATTTTAGTATTCTAGGTAAAAGAGTAAGGAGATATTTTTTTTTTGGTACTTTTTGTTCCGTAGAGGAGTAGGTAGTTCTATTTATATTACTTTTTGTTTAATTTTTCATAAATATAAAAATGAAAGTTGAATATAATGATTGATGGTTATATTTGATGAGTATTAAAAAATAAGATAATAGTTATAACTGTTGTTTTCTCAACAATTAGTTTTTTAATAGTTAAAAACCAAAAATGACTAGTTTGACAAATATAATCTGAAGAGTTTCAAAAGATATTTTATACTGGATAAAGTCGCATTGGACCACTCATATTAGACCTGTGTTTAGACTTTTTACATATGCATGATATTTTTTTTTTGAACTTTTAGTTTTATAAATTACGAGACAAGAAATTTCTTAAAAATTTGAAAAACAAAATTTTTATTTCCAATATGAAATTATAAACTTTTAAAATACTCTCATTTTTAACAATAAAAGTAATGGAAGTCGAGCTTGTATGATTGATTAGTTGGGAATTTGAGCCTAGCCTCCATCTTTATGTTCATGCCTGCCCTTCTGGTTACGGAAAAACTATGAAATTGAATTTTGTAATCTCTCATACATGGACGGATGACCTCGTGCTGAATAATGACTTATAATCTTGAAATCTCTCTTTTTAAGTTTTTGATAGAAATAGACTAATATTTTTTTGGCATTAATACATGCAATTTTGATCTACATATACATTTTGATCAAAAAAATATGAGTTTTGTTAAAAATAAATGAGTCTTTGAAAATACTAAATTATTTATTAAATGAAATTAAGTAGAAATAAAAAATATTAACTTACATAAATAAAAAAATTAAAAAAATTAAAATATAAATAATGGTACATGACTAAGTCATATATATAATATATGAAAAGTGAAGTGCATGTTTATAATAACTATGAAGTTTTAAGTTTGAGTCTTAGTAGTAGATAATTTGGGGATCAATTTTGTTAAATAGTGAAATTGGTGGGACGATTGAATGAATAAAAGTAAAGTATTGAGTTTAAGTCTTAGTAAAAGTTAACTTACGGACCAATTTTATTAAGTGTGCCATTCGTAGGACGATTTTATGAGTAAGATCAAAATTCTCTCATGATCATACCTAAAAGTGATTCTAATTGTAACTAGAATTGATGCATTAAATTTCACTAGTAAGATCATTTGGTCCATATTGCAATATATATATATAATCATCATAAAAATGTTTAATATATCTAACGAATTTTATTTTTATAAGTAAGAGATGAGAAAGAGATTTTCTTATATTTAGTACCTAGAATAAGAATCACCTGTTTTCTTAATCAAAATATATCAACAAAAAACCCCTTAATTTTTATTATATTCCAAAAAATCAATATAAGGGTTGAATCACAATCCCAAATATTAATAAAAAATTTGAAAAGTGGTAATTGACTAGATTTTGTTAGAGTACAAATAACTTTGATACCATAGTTAGACAATTTATACATATATTTTATCATGCAATAATTTAAAAACGCACAAAATAATATAGATATAAAGTCCTATTCACGAACTACATAATAAATTGAGACATTTAACACTTGTTTGAAATGGTTGCATGACCCTATTTACTCAAGCTACTGATGTAAGACACATTCAAACTATACAAAATTATTTTTAATTGCTATTTACTGTTGAAATTCTAGAAGTATGTTGGCATATGGTATGTACTTATTTAAAATAGTTGCATGACCCTTTTGCTTATAAATTTTCTTTTTACTGTGAAAATTTTGAAAGTAAGTTGACATATTGCTTGTACTTATTTGAAATGACTGCATGACCCTCTTTCTCAAGTCACCAATGCAAGGTACATTCAAACTTTGTACAAATTTGCTTATAATTATGGAAATTTCTGAAATAATTTGATAGATTGCTTGTACTTGTTTGAGATAGTTGTATGACCATTTCACTTAAGTTGTTAATGCATGACACATTCAAACTCTGCATACAATTGCTTCAAATTATGGAAATCTTTGAAGTAAGTTTACATATTGCTTATATTTCTTCAAGATGACTACATAACCCTTTCACTTGGGTCACCAATGTAGATGCACTTAAACTCTATATAGAATTGCTTTCCATTAAGTAATTTGACAAGTTGCTTGTACTTGTTTGAAATGACTACATGGCCCTTTTGCTTGGATTATCAATGCAAGATGCATTCAAACTTTATGCAAACTTGCTTTCAAAGTATGAAATTTTTAAAGTAAGTTGAAATGCTACCTATACTTGTTTGAGATAGCTATATGATCGTTTTTCTTGGGTTGCTAATAGAAAATACATTCTTAAAGATGTCCAGGGTTACTAGTTTTATTAGTTGTGGTCATTTACATATACTTGCATTGGTACAATATTGTCGAGGGTTTGTATTCCTTTGTCCTCACTTGTTGTTCACATTTTTCAAGTATTGTCTTGTGGAGAGTCTTTATTAGTTTTGACTTATCATAAATGGCATTCTTTCTTTACTTTGGGGTTTCTCACTCCCTATAAAACCTTTTGATTTTACTTTGCCATTTCCTTTTGATGAGAACCATAACAATGATGACTGGAAAGCTCCAATGGATACAAGAGGTCCAATAACACAAGCTAATGATGTGAACCATAGAGATGATGGCTGGAAGGCTCCAATGGATACAAAAGGTCCATTTCAGATTCCAGAAGGCCCAATAACACGAGCTAGAGCCAAAACAATTAAAGAAGCACTAAATGGGCTGATTAAGGACATTCAGGCCCACCAGGCTTCAAATGGTGCGAATTCAAGCTTGACAAAGTGTAGAGGCCTAATTAATATCATTGGAGTACTTGATAGCCCGTATTAAGCAATAGCACTCACTTCTAAACAAGAGTATTTTCTGTTGTGGAATTTTTCCATTGTTAAAAATTTCTCAAAATAAGGATTTGTCCTAAGTAGGAATTTGTTCCTCTTTAGGATTGCTATCTTTGCCTATAAAAAGGCACCCCTTGTAAACTCTAAAAGACAGACAACTTTGAGTGAAATAGAAAGTAAGGGTTTTCTCCCTCGGTTCTTTTGAGAACTAAAGAACTTATCAAGAGGTACTTCTTCTTGTGGCATTCCAATCGACTTATCACTCCCAATTCCTTTCTGTTCTGGAGTGTGGCGTCTATATCCTTCTCAAATACCCTAGATTCGTGTTCCTTCACATGTTGGGTCTAGGGTTTGTGTTATTTAACTCTGATTTAGCTTTCCTGGTTCATCTTTGATTCCTTGTGTGCGTTGGTTCCCTTTGGGTTTTCCGCATCACCTTTTCATTTCTCTTCTCAATCTATTGCTTAGAGCCTTTTCTACTGATGTGTACAACCTTGCTTTAGGGATATGTATACATTTCGTGTACAATGTTGTATGTCCACATCTTAAACATTTATTGAAGCTAAAACATGCTTAACTTGGTGGGTTGTTGTTTGAGTCCTCTAAGGAATCATGAATCATTAATCCATCTTTGCTTGTTGGCATCACTTGAGAGCTTTAGGCATGGCATTAGAATGATCTCCTTATGTCCTTGAGTGTCTCAAACAAAGAAATGCAATCTATGCTATGTTTACTTTGTAAAATGCGCATTAGCATATGTCAACTAAATAAATATGAACATGTTAATTGCATTCATGTTAGGGATTAAAAGAAAGCTACTATTTATGAGACAACTAGTTTATATTTGATAATCAAAAGGAATGATATGCATCATGGAAAGAAGGGTATGAAACTAATGTTGTAAGGGTCAATAAAGACTGAAAGTATAACTAGTAGCTTGGCTTGACTTTGGTTTGAATATCTCATTAGGGATTTCTATGATGTTGTCTAAATGCTCTTTACATGCAAACCTTATTTGTATAACCATGTCTTTCAGATTTTATTTATTGTGCTCCTATTTGAAATTGGTAGCCGATGATTGGTTAATTTCATGCTTGAGCATAATATTTTTTTTATTGCATTTTAGATTAATAGGTTCTAGCATGCCTTTGTCATCAATATCTATCAAAATTAGTGTCATGCTCAAGAATGCCCTTTTTAGGACATATGGACCTTTGTAGTTTGGTGCCTATTAGCCTTTTGGGTTACTTTGATTTGGTGGGATCTTGTTCGAGACTAGGCCTCCTTTTTTGAAGTACTGAGGGCACCTTTTTCTTAAGTTCCTGTTTCATTTGATTTTGGTATAATTGTTTATGGTAGATCACACTTAACCCTTTTTCTTCAACGAGATTTATTTATTCAAATCTAATTTTGACCCATTTAGCCTATTCTAGTTCATCTTCGATCATAACTCTTAAGTAAGAAATTTTCACTTCAACTAGCAAAATTGCATCAGTCCCATAAACCAATGCAAATAAGGTTGTCCTTGTGGAAGTGCATATTATGGTGTGGTATGCATGTAGTGTAAACATCTCATGCCAGTCTTTTATGCATGTAGTGTAAACATCTCATGCCAGTCTTTTATGCATGTAGTGTAATGATTTGCTTAAGATTTTTATTCGTCGCTTCAATCGCCTCATTTATTTTTGGTCAATACAAAACAAAGTTGTGATACTTAATTTTGAATTGGTTGCAAAGGTTGGTCATCATTTTGTTGCTCAAGTGGGGGGCTTTATCTGTGATTAACTATTTTAGCACGCTGTAGTGATAAATGATGTCTTTCTTTATGAATTAAATGGTCACTTTACACGTAATGCTTGCATAAGATGTTTCCCTGACCCTGATGTGGAAAACGCCAAAAAAAGGTGGCCTAGGGACCTAACACACACAAAGAATCAAAGATGAACCAGGAAACCTAAACCACAGTTAACTAATGCAAACCCTAGACCTAACATTCGAAGGAACACGAACCTAAGGTATTTAAGAAGGATATGGATACCACACTCTAGAACAAAAAGAAATTGGGTGTAATGAATCGATTGGTATACCACAAGAAGACCTCTTGATAAGTTCTTTAGTTCTCAAAAAGAACCGAGGGAGAAAACCCTTACTTTCTATTTCACTCAAAGTTGTATATCCTTCAGAGTTTACAAGGGGTGCCTATTTATAGGCAAAGATAGCAATCCTAAAGTGGCACAAATTCCTATTTAGGACAAATCCTTATTTGGAGAAATTTCTAACAATGGAAAAATTCCACAACAGAAAATAAACTCCTATTTAGGAGTGAGTGCTATTACTTATTATAAGCCATCAAATACTCCAATCATATTAATTAGGCCTCTACTCTTTGTCAAACTCAAATTCGCACCATTTGAAGTTTGGTTGGCCTGTATATTCTCAATCAACCCATTTAGTGCTTCTTTAATTGTCTTGGCTCTAGCTCTTATTATTGGGCCTTCTGGAATGTGAAATAGACTTCTTGCATCCACTGAAGCTCTAACTTGTGTTATTGGACCACTTGCATCCATTGGAGCTTTCCAGCCATCATCTCTATTTGATGATGTAGGGGAAGGTCTCAATGAATTCAATCCACCTAGCATGTCTTTTGTTCAACTTTCCTTGTCCCTTCAGGTGCTTCAAAGATTCATGGTCAATATGGATGACAAACTCTTGGAGAAAAGGTAATGTTACCATGTCCCAAAGCTCGCACCAATGCATACAACTCCTTATCATAGGTAAGGCTTGCTCCACTTAACTTTTCACTCAAGTAAGCAATTGGGCTCTTTTCCTGTTTCAAAACAGCTCAAATGTCAATACCTGAAGCATCCCACTCAATCTCAAAAGCGTTTGCAAATTTCTTAGAACGTAAAACACTTACAATGGAACGTAAATGATGCAGATGCTCTTCTAGGGTTTTACTATAGATCAGAATATCATCAAAATACACAACTACAAATTTACCAATGAATGGACGCAAAATATGATTCATTAGTTGCATAAAAGTACTCGGTGAATTGGTCAGACCAAATGGCATGACAAGCCATTCATACAAACCGTACTTAGTTTTGAAAACCGTTTTCCACTCATCTCCCTCTCTCATCCTAATTTGATGATATCCACTTTTCAAATCAATCTTAGATAAGACACATGAACCATGCAATTCATCCAACATGTCATCTAATCTAGGCATGGGGTGACGATACTTTACAGTGATTTTGTTGATTGCTCGGCAATCAAAGCACATCCTCCAGGTCCCATCCTTTTTGGGTACAAGTAGGACAGGAACAGCACATGGACTCATGCTTTCCCTCACATGCCCTTTTTTAAATAAGCTCCTCAACTTGCCTTTGAAGTTCCTTTGTCTCCTCAGGATTACTCTTATAAGCTGGCCCTGTCTCTTATACACATCTAAGCCGTCATGCATAACTCGTTTGTCAAATTGCCATGGTCTTCCTAGTAGAATATGACCTGCATGCATAGGTACGTCACATAAAACTTCATCGTGGTACCTTCCTATAGAAAATGATATAAGAACTTGCTCATTCACCTTGACTTCACCATTCTCATTCAACCACTGCAGTTTATATGCCCTGGGATGCTTCATAGCATGCAAATTCAGTTTCTCAACCCTAGTTTTACTAGCAACATTAGTGCAACACCCACCATCAATAATCATACTACATACCTTATCCTTGATCATCTTGTCTGAAAGATGTTATCTCCTTGCACCTCATTTTCTACCTTTACTTGCACATTCAATGCTCGCCTTGTGACAAGTGCTACACCATTAACTGGATACTCCTCTCCATCACTTTCAGCCTTTGATGATGGCAAAGAATCATCATCTGATTCACTTTCAGTTTCCACATCTCCATTACTTC
The DNA here is from genome assembly GCA_021464305.1 of Kandelia obovata. Taxonomy (NCBI): domain Eukaryota; kingdom Viridiplantae; phylum Streptophyta; class Magnoliopsida; order Malpighiales; family Rhizophoraceae; genus Kandelia; species Kandelia obovata. The sequence goes on from CM038476.1 coordinate 7,063,099, forward strand.
GCAAGATCATTGCACGCTTATTTGGACATTGAGATGCAATGTGACCCCTGCCCAAACACTTAAAACATTTAACATCTCTATTTCTACTTGCTTGGAGTTCGAAATTACCTGCCTCCTTGCTAGAACCCACATTCTTTTGCTTGGATAGCTTGGCTTTGGACTTGTAATTGGCCATATCGTCCCTTTTACTCTGATTTGGCTTCCAAGACGAGGTAGAAACCGAATTCTGAACAAACTGTGTGGAACCCTTTCGTTTAAGTTGCCTTTCAACTTTCATTGCCATGTGCACCATGTCTTCTAATTCCACATAATGTTGCAATTCAACCACGTTTGCTATGTCCCTATTTAGCCCTAGTAGAAATCGAGCCATAGTTGCCTCTCTATCTTCTTCTACATTGGCTCTAATCATGGTAATCTCCATCTCCTTGTGGTAGTCCTCCACACTTTTGGTGCCCTGAGTGAGCCCTTGCAGCCTTCGGTACAACTCCCTGTAATAGTGATTAGGGACAAATCTCCTCCTCATAATAGCCTTCATATCCTCCCATGTATCAACAGGCCACTCGCGATTCCTTCTCCTAGTCAAAACAAGTTGATCCCACCAAATAATAGCATAATCAGTAAATTCAACTGCAGCAAGTTTTACCTTTTTCTCCTCGGAATAGTTGTGGCAGTCAAAAACCAATTCAACCTTCTTCTCCCATTCTAGATATACATTAGGATCATTTTTACCTTTGAATGGAGGAATTGTCAATTTAATAGTCCCCAAATTATGGTCATAGGTGCCTGGTCTCCCAACTTCTTTTTGATCCCTTCTATCGTTAAGATTTCTAACCACAGTAATTTGATCATGAAATTCATCATCGTCTACATCATCTTCATGCTCATGGGCATGTCTCAATTGCCTTCTTGCTCTGGGAGCCTCATATTCCCCATGCGTCCTTTGAAACTCTGCTATTGTATTAGCTTGCTAATCCATCCTCTCCCGTATATCATCAAATCTGGTATTCGTGCGTTCAAATTGTTGTTGCATAGCTTTGATCATGAAGGACACATCACCAGCTCCCTCCTGAGCTGCACCTTTGTCTTTGAACGTCATAGTATTAGTTTTACACAAAATAATTAAGGTACCTCACAGAACGCTCCCTCACATGTTTCACTCAAAAGATGCTGTCACACTCCCTTGTGTTTACACTCCTGATGGCTTTTCCTTTATATGAACTTTCTCTCCTGCCTTTTACCACTCAAAGATTTCCCCTTTCAGCTCTATAAAGAACTAAAAACAATAAATCAAGAGTATTGATTCTGAACAAAATATGACAAATGGCATAGAGTTGAACAATTTGGAGAACAAGCAATTAAAAGGAAAAAGGATATCAAGGCAAACGAATTTAATGAACTGAACTCAACAAAATGAGGACTTGAGTAGTTAATCCTTGCTTCTTCTTTTTTTTTTTTTTGTTGATCCTTTTTTTTTTTTTGATTAACGCGAAATAACTATAAAATGCTTACATCACAATTGGAATTGAATTGTCACGTTTATGAGCTTAACAAACAAGAAGGATTACAAACAAACAGTTTTGTGTGTTTGAATAGTAATGCACAAATTCAATCAAAATAAATAAATCACAAGGTGGAAAATTGAGGGGTGAATGAGTTCAACCTGATTTAGAAACAGGCTCTGATACCAACTGATGCGGAAAACCCCAAGGGAACCAACGCACACAAGGAATCAAAGATGAACCAGGAAAGCTAAATCAGAGTTAAATAACACAAACCCTAGACCCAACATGTGAAGGAACACGAAACCTAGGGTATTTAAAAGGATATGGACGCCACACTCCAGAACAGAAAGGAATTGGGAGTGATAAGTCGATTGGAACGCCACAAGAAGAAGTACTCTTGATAAGTTCTTTAGTTCTCAAAGAACCCAGGGAGAAAACCCTTACTTTCTATTTTACTCAAAGTTGTATATCCTGCAGAGCTTACAAGGGGTGCCTATTTATAGGCAAAGATAGCAATCCTAAAGAGGAACAAATTCCTACTTAGGACAAATCCTTATTTTGAGAAATTTCTAACAATGTAAAAATTCCACAACAGAGAATACACTCCTGTTTAGGAGTGAGTGCTATTGCTTATTACGGGCCATCAAGTACTCCAATGATATTAATTAGGTCTCTACTCTTTGTCAAACTTGAATTCGCACCATTTGAAGTCTGGTTGGCCTGAATGTCCTTAATCACCCCATTTAGTGCTTCTTTAATTGTTTTGGCTCTAGCTCGTGTTATTGGGCCTTCTGGAATGTGAAATGGACCTTTTGCATCCATTGGAGCTTTCCAGCCATCATTTCTACGGTTCACATCATTAGCTTGTGTTATTGGACCTCTTGTATCCATTGGAGCTTTCCAGTTATCATCGTTATGGTTCTAATCATTTGATCATCAAATTCATCATCGTCTACATCATCTTCATGCTCATAGGCACGTCTCAACTGCCTTCTTGCTTTGGGAGCCTCATATTCCCGATGCCTCCTTTGCAACTCTGCTATTGTTTTGGCTCTAGCTCATGTTATTGGGTCTTCTGGAATGTGAAATGGACCTTTTGCATGCATTGGAGCCTTCCAACCATCATCTCTATGGTTCACATCATTAGCTTGTGTTATTGGACATCTTGCTGTCTCTTATACACATCTAGATGTGTATAAGAGACAGCATTGGAGCCTTCCAACCATCATCTCTATGGTTCACATCATTAGCTTGTGTTATTGGACATCTTGTATCCATTGGAGCTTTCCAGTCATCATCGTTATAGTTCTCATCACAAATTGTGAATTTTCACTCTTTGTTATAACTGTGTTGAATGGATGTTGTGCTTGATAGTGTAGACCTATTTTTGCAAGTTTCCCACATTGATACCTAATTGTTTGGATACCAATTGTAGTGAGAAAGAAAATTGAAAGAAAAAGGAATAGACAAATAGTTGCTAATTGGCAAATCTGTATAGGTTATTTGCAGTTGCTCGAAGTGATAATTTAAGGTTTCAATTATAATTAAAATGTCACATGTATAAAAAACCTAAAACCAATTTTGTAATGCCTAATATAGTATTTCATATATGAATTATGGTAAACACATCATTGGTGTCACAATTGCAATTAGATGACCAATGAATTGCATTATACTAGAGTCAAGAAATCAAATTCCCAAGTATTTGTAGGTAATCTTGCTTTTTTATTACCTATTTTAATAGAGTTAATCCAAATTAGGTATGCATGTGATATCTTAACCGTAGTTTAGATTAAACAACATATCTAACTTGTGTATAAGAGAGTGAGATCCACAACTAGGGTATATTGATTTGGAACAATCATCCAAAGTATGCATAGTTTGACTATAATTCATTATTGTTCTATTTTTCCTTTAGCACAAATAATTTGTATAAATGATAAAAAGTTTGAAATCTATGTAAATTTTCATTTTAAGTGCCTTTTTTCCACTTAAGGTTTGATTTATTATAGAATTGTTTTGGACATACTTTTAATCATTTTAATGACATAGTGAATCCAATATAGCTAAATTCTTATGATTTACATAAAAGTGCATGAAAGTAACATTGCTTTAATCCCAACTTAATTTTGTGGAACTCTACCTTTTATTAATTATGTTATATATTTTATTAATAAATTATTTATTTAAAGAACAATACAAATTTTCCTGAGGCAATATGCGGAATCACATTTTATTTAAAAGGTGTACATACTAAAAAAAAATGTTGTATTAATAATTAAAGTGAAAATACCTTCCATCCCTTTTCAAAGTTAGATTTATTGAGGAGCATGTGGCTTTCAAATTATCATTATGTATATACTTTTAAACTAGCCAATTACTTGACAATGTGATGGGTTTAGTATAATAATTTATCTCGAGATCAATGATATAAAAGATTTTTAAAAGATTGTGGTTAATGTTTATAAAAGGGAAGGACAAGAAAGATAGACAAACAACATTTACCTTTAGGTTTCATAATAAGTATCTTATGGTTGGGAAAAAAGCTACACCTATAGGAGAAATGGCAAAATGACCATCCCCATCTAATAAAGGCATGAGTATGAATTCTTAGGCCTTGAGACATTGCTTCACAGGTAGTTTTAAAAACTAAAATTCAAATCCTAATTGCAATAGGAATTTTGTTTGAGTACTAAATATTTAAATGGGTAGAATTTGAACTTTAAACCTCTAAATTGGATTATTCAAAAGCCTAAATTGAATTTCACATTCCAACCTAAAATATATGAGACACCTAAGCCCAAATTAGTTATTTAATGGTTAAAAAAAAGTTAAGAAGTTGTTGTAAAATCTGTTAAAGGCTAACCCAATTTCAATTTTTAGTTCTTAACTTAGGCTCTAAACCTTTTGTTTAGGCAAGAGTAGATGCATTGGAAATTTAACAAAAAATTTTACAACTTTAATTAAAAAAAAACTCTAACTCATACTATATTTATTTAGAAATTAGCTTCAAACTTATTATAGAATTTTTGTCATAGTTAAGGAAATGAGTTTATTGTAACCTCAAGAATTTAAGAGAGTTTTTAAGAGTGCCCTATGGTTTTCTGGTCATTGCTATGCACATTCTCCATAATATAACTAATGTTTTTTTTAGCTATAGAAGGGGGGGTGAAAAAAAGAGAGGAGGGGATAGAAAGGAGGTAGCAAAATAGCTTTAGGAAAATTCAGTTTGTAAGTATGTGTAACTAGGATTTTTAATAGTTTTAAGAGATTTCAAAACTTTGGTATTTTGATAAATTAAATTATTTCGTTATGTTGTTCCCTTCCTTTTTGGATTTGCTTAAATTATTTTTATTAAATAGTGAATGGTTATTTGTTCAATTGATTTAGTCAAGCTTACTGAATTAATTAAACAAATATCGATTGTTAAAGTTACAGATTGTAATTCATATTTATCTTATTTGTAGTCACCAAATAGCAATAGCAATAGTAGTGAGGGATTATGAACAAGTTTTCTTCTTATTGTTGTGAGTAACTTAACATAAGATAAACAATTTGAACTTGTTTGATTATTGTTTGAATTAACATATTTTCCTAATTCTTAAGGCTACTAAAATATAACCCTCAAGAACTTGATTTAAGAGTATAATGATTAGAGTTTAAGTGGAAAACTTGTTCTACTTAGTGAATGTCTATAGGAGAATTTAAGTAATAGAGCTTGTTGTTAGTTAGTGTTAATTGTTCCAACAAAATTAAGACAACATTGTGGATAATTGAAAGAATAAAATATCATATTTGCAAATGAACCTAAAACTAAACTTTTATTGATGAATATTTTTATAAGTTATTTTGTTTAGTTATGTTATTTATTTTAATTAGCATAAAGTCAAAATTCAAATTACTCCCTTCTTATTAGTGTCTTTAGATTATGTTTATTTAGTATTGAATTGATAGCACTTCTTGTAAGATAGACCCTTATTTACACAATTTACCATTGCTTGATTGATAATAAGGTCACTAATTTTTGTAGTTGTAATAATAGTTATTAGCATCATTATTGATGGCTTGAATTATATCTAACCTTGCTTCTGGATAAAGATTTTCACACATATAGAAACAAAATGTTGGCCTTTAGTGTGCAATTGACAAAGGTGTTGCAAGGAATTCAATGCAGTAGTGTTGGATAAATGTCCCTACTAGAAGGCCACCCTTAAACCATTATTAATCTATGACGTTTTAGATACCAATGGCAGTGGACATTTTGACTGACGTTACCTAGAGAGGGGTAATAGTGAAGCCTTGTTCACTAAAGGGATCACATGACATTTTCATTTGATAGACAAAGGACTTAAATTACTGTATAAATGTTCTAAGAAGGGACATATGGTTACAACATATGTATATGGAATTATCTTGCTATACTCTAAAAGGGACTTCAATACTCTTCTTAAAAAGGTGATGAGTTAGACAAATGATTTATCTTGGGATTGATGAAACAAAAGATTTTTAAAAGATTATGGTTTCCACTATGGCAATGATAAGATCTATATTGTGCATTAATTATGCCTTAATGTAATAGTTTATTTGAGAGAAGCACTTAATCTTATTTTTTCATTTATTTTTTTAAAAATGAATTATAGGAAATTACATCATTCAGTTTTTACTGCAAAAGAGTCCCTTTTTCCAATCAATTTGCCTGAATACTCATTTGATTTTAATAACTTATTATATTCAATTCTTTAAATAATGAGTTGTTTGAGTTCAATCTTCATACATTTGTGTAATTCAAGTGGATATTTTATATATTAGGATATGCTTGGTTTCTTGTCAAGAAAATTCTTCAATGTTAAAGCATGCTATTCATCTCTCATTTTTGTGATATTTTGTTAGCTACATATTATGCTACTGTACATATGTTTTATAAACATAAAAATAAAAGAGAACAATCTCATTGAATATTGATGTCACATTAATCATTTTACTAGTCCTAGAACTCCATAAATGGTATCCTTATTGGTTGCACAACACATAATGAATGTTGAAAAATTCTCAAGTAACTCACCTAACCCAAAAGGGAATGACAATTTGGCAATCTATGCTCCTGTATCTATCACTCCCCTAAATGGTTAATGACTTTTCATTTCCTTCAGTGATGGATGATGATTCCTTTTATGGGGGGTTGGTAATGACGCTTTGTTGCCATATTTTTCAATCTCTTAAATTGGTAAGTTATTGGAATTATAATGGTTACCTAGAACCTTGTACTAGTGTAGAGTAGAGGAAGCTTGTTGCTAGCTACTTAAATGTGTGAGAATGCATGCTTTTTATGTCATCATTTGTTATGCTTGGGATTTTCCCATGGGATGGATCTTTGGATGAATTTAAATGTATGTAGATTATGTATAAAGTTAAGTGATCATTTATACTATAGCAAGCACATGTGCAGTTTGCTTGTTTGTGAAAAATGTTTCATTGCTTTGGTGTCAAGACATACATGGCATTACTCACTAGATTTCCTATATTAAAAGAATACGTAATGTTTTTTCCTGCCAACTATTACCCATATCTTATTAGTTACTCCAAAAAGAAGTTCCTATAGGTCATGGCAGGGTCTGCTTCTTTTAGAATATCACCATAATAGGTTTCTGTGATAATGGTGAGAAAGTTATGGTTGTGAAAGAAAATGGGTTAAAAAACACATTTCTTTGTTGAGATAATAATTAGAGAAATGTGAGAAAATTTATTATGGGACCCACAAAAATCAATCTAACATACTGATTAGAAGAGATGCTACAGTAAGGAAGAGTGAGTCAAGTTTTTTTTCTGAGGGCAGAAAATTTATTATGGGACCCACAAAAATCAATCTAACATACTGATGAGAAGAGATGCTAAAGTTAGGAAGAGTGAGGCAAGTTTTTTTTCTGAGGTCAGAAAATTTATTTTGGGACCCACAAAAATCAATCTAACATACAGATTAGAAGAGATGCTAAAGTTAGGAAGAGTGAGTCTAGTTTTTTTTCTGAGGTCAGAAAATTTATTATGGGGCCCACAAAAATCAATCTAACATACTGATTAGAAGCTGTCTCTTATACACATCTAGATGTGTATAAGAGACAGAACATACTGATTAGAAGAGATGCTAAAGTTAGGAAGAGTGAGTCAAGTTTTTTTTCTGAGGTCATAAATTTCCCTTAATTATATTAAAGCTTTTTGTTCCCTAATGTTGGCACATTAATAATAATCTATATCCATATCTAATCTATGTAGATGTAAGTATATATTATTAAAACTGTGAGAAAACTTAGTTGTTCTCCTTTTGTCACGTCTTATGTTGTGCTTATGTGGTGAAATTTGCTTAAAATTAGGGTTATTATAAGACTCACTTATTAAATAGCTTATCTATTTCTTAATTTTAGGAGTATTAGAATACTTTCATATTAATGAGATTAAGAAATCAATTTCTTTGTTAATAATTATTATTTTCCTATCTCCTTCCAAAAAAATGATAACAAAATCATTTATGTTGTTAATATTTTTTACTTTCTATTTTCTTTCAAACAATATTATTTCATATATTAATAAGAATCTAAAGAAAAGGTTTATTTATCACTCATGGATGCCATTATTATATTTTAGGAACTGATTGTGTACTATATTAATTTTTATGTAGTTGTATCATGATAGACATTAGTGACATGTATGTACTTTAAATCCTATATCAAAACATAATTTTTTTAATCTTTGGTAGCCTAGTTATAACAGCGAGGCCTAATTAATATTATTGGAGTACTTGATGACTCATAAAAAGTAATAGCACTCATTCCAAAACAAGAGTTTATTTTCTGTTGTGAAATTTTTCCATTACAAATTTCTCCAAATAAGGATTTGTCCTGAGTAGAAATTTGTAACTCTTTAGGATTGTTATTTTTACCTATAAATAGGCACCCCTTGTGAGCTCTGAAACATATACAACTTTGAGTGCCTCAAACTGATGCGGAAAACCCCAAGGGAACCAACGTACACAAGGAATCAAAGATGAACCAGGAAAGCTAAATCAGAGTTAAATAACACAAACCCTAGTCCCAACATGCGAAGGAACACGAACCTAGGGTATTTAAGAAGGATATGGACGCCACACTCCAGAACAGAAAGGAATTGGGAGTGATAAGTCGATTGGAACGCCACAAGAAGAAGTACCTCTTGATAAGTTCTTTAGTTCTCAAAAGAACTGAGGGAGAAAACCCTTACTTTCTATTTCACTCAAAGTTGTATATCCTGCAGAGCTTACAAAGGGTGCCTATTTATAGGCAAAGATAGCAATCCTAAAAAGGCACAAATTCCTACTTAGGACAAATCTTTATTTTGAGAAATTTCTAACAATGTAAAAATTCCACAACAGAGAATACACTTGATGCGGAAAACCCTCACATGTTTCACTCAAAAGATGCTGTCACACTCCCTTGACGCAGGCCGGCCTTATCCTAAAGATTAGCCTCATTCATTCTTTTAGCAAAATAAAGACTGCAGGGCGGACCGGACTTTGACCTGACCTGACGGGGTTCACGAGGAGAGTCAGCAGTCTTCCTAGTGTTTACACTCCTGATGGCTTTTCCTTTATATGAACTTTCTCTCCTGCCTTTTACCACTCAGATTTCCCCTTTCAGCTCTATAAAGAACTAAAAAACATAAATCAAGAGTATTGATTCTGAACAAAATATGACAAATGGCATAGAGTTGAACAATTTGGAGAACAAGCAATTAAAAGGGAAAAAGGATATCAAGGCAAACGAATTTAATGAACTGAACTCAAAAAAGTGAGGACTTGAGTAGTTAATCCTTGCTTCTTCTTTTTTTTTTTTT
>CM038476.1:7074469-7112288 GCA_021464305.1 Kandelia obovata
TTAGGTGGGAAAACTTGTTCTACTTAGTGAATGTCTATAGGGAAATTAAGTAATAGAGCTTGTTGTTAGTTAGTGTTAATTGTTCCAACAAAATTAAGACAACATTGTGGATAATTGAAAGAATAAAATATCATATTTGCAAATGAACCTAAAACTAAACTTTTATTGATGAATATTTTTATAAGTTATTTTGTTTAGTTATTTTATTTATTTTAATTAGCATAAAGTCAAAATTCAAATTACTCCCTTCTTATTAGTGTCTTTAGATTATGTTTATTTAGTATTGAATTGATAGCACTTCTTGTAAGATAGACCCTTATTTACACAATTTACCATTGCTTGATTGATAATAAGGTCACTAATTTTTGTAGTTGTAATAATAGTTATTAGCATCATTATTGATGGCTTGAATTATATCTAAACCTTGCTTCTGGATAAAGATTTTCACACATATAGAAACAAAATGTTGGCCTTTAGTGTGCAATTGACAAAGGTGTTGCAAGGAATTCAATGCAGTAGTGTTGGATAAATGTCCCTACTAGAAGGCCACCCTAAACCATTATTAATCTATGACGTTTTAGATACCAATGGCAGTGGACATTTTGACTGACGTTACCTAGAGAGGGGTATATGATGAAGCCTTGTTCACTAAAGGGATCACATGACATTTTCATTTGATAGACAAAGGACTTAAATTACTGTATAAATGTTCTAAGAAGGGACATATGGTTACAACATATGTATATGGAATTATCTTGCTATACTCTAAAAGGGACTTCAATACTCTTCTTAAAAAGGTGATGAGTTAGACAAATGATTTATCTTGGGATTGATGAAACAAAAGATTTTTAAAAGATTATGGTTTCCACTATGGCAATGATAAGATCTATATTGTGGCATTAATTATGCCTTAATGGAATAGTTTATTTGAGAGAAGCACTTAATCTTATTTTTTCATTTATTTTTTTAAAAATGAATTATAGGAAATTACATCATTCAGTTTTTACTGCAAAGAGTCCCTTTTTTCCAATCAATTTGCCTGAATACTCATTTGATTTTAATAACTTATTATATTCATTCTTTAAATAATGAGTTGTTTGAGTTCAATCTTCATACATTTGTGTAATTCAAGTGGATATTTATATATTAGGATATGCTTGGTTTCTTGTCAAGAAAATTCTTCAATGTTAAAGCATGCTATTCATCTCTCATTTTTGTGATATTTTGTTAGCTACATATTATGCTACTGTACATATGTTTTATAAACATAAAAATAAAAGAGAACAATCTCATTGAATATTGATGTCACATTAATCATTTTACTAGTCCTAGAACTCCATAAATGGTATCCTTATTGGTTGCACAACACATAATGAATGTTGAAAAATTCTCAAGTAACTCACCTAACCCAAAAGGGAATGACAATTTGGCAATCTATGCTCCTGTATCTATCACTCCCCTAAATGGTTAATGACTTTTCATTTCCTTCAGTGATGGATGATGATTCCTTTTATGGGGGGTTGGTAATGACGCTTTGTTGCCATATTTTTCAATCTCTTAAATTGTAAGTTATTGGAATTATAATGGTTACCTAGAACCTTTGTACTAGTGTAGAGTGAGGAAGCTTGTTGCTAGCTACTTAAATGTGTGAGAATGCATGCTTTTTATGTCTCATTTTGTTATGCTTGGGATTTTCCCATGGGATGGATCTTTGGATGAATTTAAATGTATGTAGATTATGTATAAAGTTAAGTGATATCATTTATACTATAGCAAGCACATGTGCAGTTTGCTTGTTTGTGAAAAATGTTTCATTGCTTTGGTGTCAAGACATACATGGCATTACTCACATATTTCCTATATTAAAAGAATACGTAATGTTTTTTCCTGCCAACTATTACCCATATCTTATTAGTTACTCCAAAAAGAAGTTCCTATAGGTCATGCAGGGTCTGCTTCTTTTAGAATATCACCATAATAGGTTTCTGTGATAATGGTGAGAAAGTTATGGTTGTGAAAGAAAATGGGTTAAAAAAACACATTTCTTTGTTGAGATAATAATTAGAGAATGTGAGAAAATTTATTATGGGACCCACAAAAATCAATCTAACATACTGATTAGAAGAGATGCTAAAGTTAGGAAGAGTGAGTCAAGTTTTTTTTTCTGAGGTCAAAAATTTATTATGTTGACCCACAAAAATCAATCTAACATACTGATTAGAAGAGATGCTAAAGTTAGGAAGAGTGAGTCAAGTTTTTTTTCTGAGGTCATAAATTTCCCTTAATTATATTAAAGCTTTTTGTTCCCTAATGTTGGCACATTAATAATAATCTATATCCATATCTAATCTATGTAGATGTAAGTATATATTATTAAAACTGTGAGAAAACTTAGTTGTTCTCCTTTTGTCACGTCTTATGTTGTGCTTATGTGGTGAAATTTGCTTAAAATTAGGGTTATTATAAGACTCACTTATTAAATAGCTTATCTATTTCTTAATTTTAGGAGTATTAGAATACTTTCATATTAATGAGATTAAGAAATCAATTTCTTTGTTAATAATTATTATTTTCCTATCTCCTTCCAAAAAAATGATAACAAAATCATTTATGTTGTTAATATTTTTTACTTTCTATTTTCTTTCAAACAATATTATTTCATATATTAATAAGAATCTAAAGAAAAGGTTTATTTATCACTCATGGATGCCATTATTATATTTTAGGAACTGATTGTGTACTATATTAATTTTTATGTAGTTGTATCATGATAGACATTAGTGACATGTATGTACTTTAAATCCTATATCAAAACATAATTTTTTTAATCTTTGGTAGCCTAGTTATAACAGCGAGGCCTAATTAATATTATTGGAGTACTTGATGACTCATAAAAAGTAATAGCACTCATTCCAAAACAAGAGTTTATTTTCTGTTGTGAAATTTTTCCATTACAAATTTCTCCAAATAAGGATTTGTCCTGAGTAGAAATTTGTAACTCTTTAGGATTGTTATTTTTACCTATAAATAGGCACCCCTTGTGAGCTCTGAAACATATACAACTTTGAGTGCCTCAAACTGATGCGGAAAACCCCAAGGGAACCAACGTACACAAGGAATCAAAGATGAACCAGGAAAGCTAAATCAGAGTTAAATAACACAAACCCTAGTCCCAACATGCGAAGGAACACGAACCTAGGGTATTTAAGAAGGATATGGACGCCACACTCCAGAACAGAAAGGAATTGGGAGTGATAAGTCGATTGGAACGCCACAAGAAGAAGTACCTCTTGATAAGTTCTTTAGTTCTCAAAAGAACTGAGGGAGAAAACCCTTACTTTCTATTTCACTCAAAGTTGTATATCCTGCAGAGCTTACAAAGGGTGCCTATTTATAGGCAAAGATAGCAATCCTAAAAAGGCACAAATTCCTACTTAGGACAAATCTTTATTTTGAGAAATTTCTAACAATGTAAAAATTCCACAACAGAGAATACACTTGATGCGGAAAACCCTCACATGTTTCACTCAAAAGATGCTGTCACACTCCCTTGACGCAGGCCGGCCTTATCCTAAAGATTAGCCTCATTCATTCTTTTAGCAAAATAAAGACTGCAGGGTGGACCGGACTTTGACCTGACCTGACGGGGTTCACGAGGAGAGTCAGCAGTCTTCCTAGTGTTTACACTCCTGATGGCTTTTCCTTTCTATGAACTTTCTCTCCTGCCTTTTCCCACTCAGATTTCCCCTTTCAGCTCTATAAAGAACTAAAAAACATAAATCAAGAGTATTGAGTCTGAACAAAAGATGACAAATGGCATAGAGTTGAACAATTTGGAGAACAAGCAATTAAAAGGGAAAAAGGATATCAAGGCAAACGAATTTAATGAACTGAACTCAAAAAAGTGAGGACTTGAGTAGTTAATCCTTGCTTCTTCTTTTTTTTTTTTTTTTCGTTGATCCTTTTTTTTTTTTATTAACACGAAATAACTATAAAATGCTTACATGCCACAATTGGAATTGGAATTGGCACGTTTATGAGCTTAACAAACAAACAAAGGGAGAAGGATTGCAAACAAACAGTTTTGTGTGTTTGAATAGTAATGCACAAATTCAATCGAAATAAATAAATCACAAGGTAAAAAATTGAGGGGTGAATGAGTTCAACCTGATTTAGAAACAGGCTCTGATACCAACTGATGCGTAAAACCCCAAGGGAACCAACGCACACAAGGAATCAAAGATGAACCAGGAAAGCTAAATCAGAGTTAAATAACACAAACCCTAGACCCAACATGTGAAGGAACACGAACCTAGGGTATTTGAGAAGGATATGGACGCCACACTCCAGAACCGAAAGGAATTGGGAGTGATAAGCCGATTGGAACGCCACAGGAAGAAGTACCTCTTGATAAGTTCTTTAGTTCTCAAAAGAACCGAGGGAGAAAACCCTTACTTTCTATTTCATTCAAAGTTGTCTGTCCTTCAGAACTTACAAGGGGTGCCTATTTATAGGCAAAGATAGCAATCCTAACGAGGAACAAATTCCTACTTAGGACAAATCCTTATTTTGTGAAATTTCTAACAATGGAAAAATTCCACAACAGAAAAAACTTTTGTTTAGGAGTGAGTGCTATTACTGTCTCTTATACACATCTAGATGTGTATAAGAGACAGCTTGTATCCATTGGAGCTTTCCAGTCATCATCGTTATGGTTCTCATCAACACTCCTGTTTAGGAGTGAGTGCTATTATTTATTATGGGCCATCAAGTACTCCAATGATATTAATTAGGTCTCTACTTTTTGTCAAACTTGAATTCGCACCATTTGAAGCCTGGTTGGCCTGAATGTCCTTAATCAGCCCATTTAGTGCTTCTTTAATTGTTTTGGCTCTAGTTCATGTTATTGGGACTTCTGGAATGTGAAATGGACCTTTTGCATCCATTGGAGCCTTTCAGCCATCATTTTTACAGTTCACATCATTAGCTTGTGTTATTGGACCCCTTGTATCCATTGGAGCTTTCCAGTCATCATCGTTATAGTTCTCATCATTCCCCCTCTCCTCAAAAGGATTGGACCTCTAATCATCACTGACATTAAAATAGGAAAGATCAGAAACGTTAAATGTTGCACTCACATTATACTCACCAGGAACTGTCTCTTATACACATCTAGATGTGTATAAGAGACAGTTCCAGTCATCATCGTTATAGTTCTCATCATTCCCCCTCCTGTCTCTTATACACATCTAGATGTGTATAAGAGACAGAAACCATTCCTTGCGCATATGCACCCAAACCCAATCACCAGGTTCAAACACCACTCTCTTTTGTCCTTTGTTGACATGGAATGCGTATTGCTCAGTTCGTTTTTCAATTTGTTGCCACACCTTTTCATGCAATTTTTTAACCATGTCAGCCTTGCGTTCACCATCTAAGCTGGCATACTCATTGACAGGTATAGGTACCAAATCCAAAGGAGTCAACGGATTAAAGCCGTATACAATTTCAAATGTAGAATAACTAGTAGCAGAATGAACACTCCTATTATATGCAAACTCGACATGTGATAAACAATCTTCCCATGTTTTCAAATTCCTTCGAATAATAGCACGCAAAAGAGTAGAAAGAGTTCGATTAACTACCTCAGTTTGTCCATCAGTTTGTGGATGACAAGTTGTTGAAAACAATAGCTTAGTACCTCACTTACCCCACAAAGTCTTCCAGAAGTAGCTTAAGAACTTTCTATCTCGATCTGTAACAATGCTTCGTGGCATGCCATGCAAACGTACTACTTCTCAAAAGAATAAGTCAGCCACATTGTTTGCGTCATTAGTTTTATGGCATGGGATGAAGTGTGCCATTTTTGAAAATCTATCAACAACAACAAATACAGAATCTCTACCCCTTTTTGTTCATGGCAATCCTAGTACAAAGACCATAGAATAATCAACCCAAGGATGGCTAGGTATAGGCAAGAGGGTATAAAAGCCATGGCGCAAAACTCTAGATTTCGCATGTTTGCAAGTTATGCATTTCTCACATATCCTCTCAACATCTCATTTCATGCGTGGCCAAAAGAAATGTTCATCGAGGACATCTAGGGTTTTCCTAACACCGAAATGACCCAGTAGACCTCCCTCATGAGCTTCTCTTACAACCCACTCCCGCAAAGAGCTCATAGGCATGCATAAACGATTTTCCCTAAATAAGAAACCCTTATGCCTATAAAACTTCTCAAAGCCTGACGTCTCACATGCTCCATACACGTTAGCAAAGTCAGGATCATTCACATACAAATCCTTAATATGTTCAAATCCTAATAAGTTTGCAGTAAGTGTAGAGATAAAGGCATACCTACGAGATAATGCATCAGCTACCACATTTCCCTTACCTTGTTTATATTTGATGATGTAGGGGAAGGTCTGAATGAATTCAATCCACCTAGCATGTCTTTTGTTCAACTTTCCTCGTCCCTTCAAGTGCTTCAAAGATTCATGGTCAGTATGGATGACAAACTCCTTGGGCCAAAGGTAATGTTCCCATGTCTCCAAAGCTCGCACCAATGCATATAACTCCTTATCATAGGTAGGATAATTAAGGCTTGCTCGACTAAACTTTTCACTAAAATAAGCAATTGGGTGCTTTTCCTGCATCAAAACAGCTCCAATGTGATGAGAACCATAACAATAATGACTGGAAAGCTCCATTGGATACAAGAGGTCCAATAACACAAGCTAATGATGTGAACCGTAGAGATGATGGCTGGAAGGCTCCAATGGATGCAAAAGGTCCATTTCAGATTCCATAAGGCCCAATAACATGAGCTAGAGCCAAAACAATTAAAGAAGCACTAAATGGGCTGATTAAGGACATTCAGGCCCACCAAGCTTCAAATGGTGCGAATTCAAGCTTGACAAAGTGTAGAGGGCTAATTAATATCATTGGAGTACTTGATAGCCCGTATTAAGCAATAGCTCTCACTCCTAAACAAGAGTATTTTCTGTGGTGGAATTTTTCCATTGTTAAAAATTTCTCAAAATAAGGATTTGTCCTAAGTAGGAATTTGTTCCTCTTTAGGATTGCTATCTTTGCCTATAAATAGGCACCCCTTGTAAGCTCTGAAAGACAGACAACTTTGAGTGAAATAGAAAGTAAGGGTTTTCTCCCTCGGTTCTTTTGAGAACTAAAGAACTTATCAAGAGGTACTTCTTCTTGTGGCGTTCCAATCGACTTATCACTCCCAATTCCTTTCTGTTCTGGAGTGTGGCGTCCATATCCTTCTTAAATACCCTAGATTCGTGTTCCTTCACATGTTGGGTCTAGGGTTTGTGTTATTTAACTCTGATTTAGCTTTCCTGGTTCATCTTTGATTCCTTGTGTGCGTTGGTTCCCTTTGCGTTTTCCGCATCACAATGCCAATACCTGAAGCATGACACTCAATCTCAAAAGCGTTTGCAAAGTTCGGTAAAGCAAGCAAGGGTGCAGAACTTAATTTTTCCTTGATGCAATTAAATGCCTTGTCTTGGTCAGTTCCCCAAATAAAACTTATGTTCTTTTTGATAAGGCTCCGTGAGTGGTGCAGCAATGGTGCTAAAGTCCTTAACAAAGTGTCTATAGAAACTAGCTAAACCATGAAAGCTACGCACATCACCAACTGACTTAGGTGTAGGCCAATCACGAATTGCCTTAACTTTTTCCTCATCAACCTCAAGAACCTTTAGCACTGACAATATAGCCATGAAATGTGATTTGATTAGTACAAAAGGAACATTTCTGTAAGTTAGCATACAATTTCTCAGAATGTAAAACACTTACAATGGAACGTAATTGATGCATATGCTCTTCTAGGGCTTATTATAGACCAGAATATCATCACAATACACAACTACAGATCTGTCTCTTATACACATCTAGATGTGTATAAGAGACAGACAATTTCTCAGAATGTAAAACACTTACAATGGAACGTAAATGATGCATATGCTCTTCTAGGGTTTATTATAGACCAGAATATCATCAAAATACACAACTACAGATTTACCAATGAATGGACACAAAATATGATTCATTAGTAGCATAAAAGTACTTGGTGCATTTGTGAGACCAAATGGCATAACAAGCCATTCATACAAACCATACTTAGTTTTGAAAGCTGTTTTCCACTCATCTCCCTCTCTCATCCTAATTTGATGATATCCACTTTTCAAATCAATCTTAGAAAAGACAAATGAACCATGCAATTCATCCAACATGTCATCTAATTTAGGTAAAGATAGCAATCCTAAAAAGACACAAATTCCTACTTAGGACAAATCCTTATTTTGAGAAATTTCTAAAAATGTAAAAATTCCACAACAGAGAATACACTCCTCTTTAGAAGTGAGTGCTATTGCTTATTACGGTCCATCAAGTACTCCAATGATATTAATTAGGTCTCTACTCTTTTTCAAACTTGAATTTGCACCATTTCAAGCCTGGTTGGCCTGAATGTTCTTAATCAGCCCATTTAGTGCTTCTTTAATTGTTTTGGCTCTAGCTCGTGTTATTGGGCCTTCTGGAATGTGAAATGGACCTTTTGCATCCATTGGAGCCTTCCAGCCATCATTTCTACAGTTCACATCATTAACTTGTATTATTAGACCTCTTGTATCCATTGGAGCTTTCCAGTTATCATCGTTATGGTTCTCATCACAATCTAGAGTTTTCCTCTATGGCTTGTATACCTGTTTACCCATATCTAGCCATCGCTGGGTTGATTTATCTATGGACTTTGTACTAGGATTGCCACAAACAAAAAAGGGTAGGGATTTTGTATTTGTTGTTGTTGATAGATTTTCAAAGATGGTACACTTCATCCCATGTCATAAATAGAAAGACCTCAGTTTGCCCATTAGTTTGTGGATGAAAAGTTGTTGAAAACAATAGTTTAGTTCCTAACTTATCCCATAAATTCTTCCAGAAGTAGCTTAAGAACTTTATATCTCTATCTGAAACAATGCTTCGTGGCATGCCATGCAAACATACTACTTCTCTAAAGAATAAGTCAACCACATTGTTTGCATCATCAATTTTATAGCATAGGAACATTATTTACCATATGTTGAGTTTGCATATAATAGGAGTGTTCATTCTACTATTAGTTAATCTCTATTTGAAATTGTATATGGTTTAATCTATTGACTCCTTTGGATTTGGTAGCTATACCTGTCAATGAGTATGCTAGTTTAGATGGTGAATGCAAGGCTGATATAATAAAAAAATTTCATGAGAAGGTATGGCAACGTATTGAAAAACGAATTGAGCAATATGCATTCCATGTCAACCAAGTTTCAAATGGTGTGAATTCAAATTTGACAAAGAGTACAGACCTAATTAATATAATTGGAATACTTAATTGGTCAGACTAAATAACAATATTCACTCCTAAATGGGAGTTTATTTTCTGTATTGAAATTTGTCCATAGTTAGGAATTCCTCCAAAATGAGGATTTATCCTAAGTAGGAATTTGTGTCTTTTTCTAATTGCTATCTTAGCATATAAATAAGCACCTTTTGTAAGTTCTAGAAAATCAAACAACATTAAGTGAAATAGAAACATGGATTTTTCTTCCTCTGTTCTTTTGAGAACTAAAAAACTTATCAAGAGTTACTTCTTATGGTGTTCCAATCGACTCATCACTCCCAATTCCTTTCTTTTCTGAAGTGTGGTGTCCATATTCTTCTTAAATACCTTAGGTTTGTGTTCCTTCGAATGTTGGGACTAGGGTTTGTGTTATTGAACTGTGGTTTAGCTTTCCTGGTTGTTCTTTGATTCCTCATGAGTGTTGGGTTCCTAAACCACTTCTTTTTGGGGTTTTTCGCATCAAATATATCAATTTGTTTAGCAGAGATATTGTAGTCTCATCTCACAATCCACGGTACATGTTGCAAAGTTGTAAATAACAACATTTTATCTTTTGCTTCTTCATTTTTTTGAGAGAAACTGTTCATAAACAATTTATACCTTAATGGGTGGAGAAATTAGATACAGACCCCATTTAAAGAACCATACCTTAAACCAATTTGGAAATTTGGTCAAGTCATGGGGAAAATAGATATGTATAAACCAACTATATTTTCTTTGTCTATTTTCATAGAAGTTATATCCCATGCTTCGATATAATCAAAGTACTTTCTAAAATTCTTTCAATTCTTTTACAATTAATAAATCACCTTGCCATTCATTAGGGTAAATAACCCTTTTAATTTTGAATTTGGCATATGCCTAGTCATGAGTACCAAGATAACCCTGACCTCTATTGATGGGTTCAATAACCACTAGTCCTGTCTCAATTAGGATGTGTTGATAATAATATTGATCTTTCATCCCAAGATGGGGATACATATTATCCTTGGAGTAAAAGCCTCATAAGGTTTAAGATTAGCATAATTATATTCAATAGAGCATGGAAATTCTATAAATTTTGGAATAAAAGGATAAGTTAATCCTTTATCTGTGGCACACTCATAAGCGTCTATTGAAAGTGGAGCTAAGTCTTTATGATGCGGAAAACCCAAAGGGAACCAACGCACACAAGGAATCAAAGATGAACCAGGAAAGCTAAATCAGAGTTAAATAACACAAACCCTAGACCCAACATGTGAAGAAACACGAATATAGGGTATTTAAGAAGGATATGGACGCCACACTCCAGAACAGAAAGGAATTGGGAGTGATAAGTCGATTGGAACGCCACAAGAAGAAGTACCTCTTGATAAGTTCTTTAGTTCTCAAAAGAACCGAGGGAGAAAACCCTTACTTTCTATTTCACTCAAAGTTGTCTGTCTTTCCAAGCTTACAAGGGGTGCCTATTTATAGGCAAAGATAGCAATCCTAAAGAGGAACAAATTCCTACTTAGGACAAATCCTTATTTTGAGAAATTTTTAACAATGGAAAAATTCCACAACAGAAAATACTCTTGTTTAGAAGTGAGTGCTATTGCTTAATACGGGCTATCAAGTACTCCAATGATATTAATTAGGCCTCTACACTTTGTCAAGCTTGAATTCGCACCATTTGAAGCCTGGTGGGCCTGAATGTCCTTAATCAGCCCATTTAGTGCTTCTTTAATTGTTTTGGCTCTAGTTCGTGTTATTGGGCCTTCTGGAATCTGAAATGGACCTTTTGCATCCATTGGAGCCTTCCAGCCATCATCTCTATGGTTCACATCATTAGCTTGTGTTATTGGACCTCTTGTATCCATTGGAGCTTTCCAGTCATCATTGTTATGGTTCTCATCACTTTAGACTTTGAAGATCCTGTGCCTTCTTTGGATGGTAAAATAACCATCTTTGTTAGGGATGTTGTCCCTTGAATTAAGGGTCTTTTACTCATCTTTCTTCTAAAACACATGGTTTAGTTCTTGAATAAACCCCAAACACATTTTTCTTATGGTAAGAATAATTATTACACTACAAGATATTTAAATATTTTCTTTTCTTTATGACAGTATAATTATTACATTTTTCTTTAAATAATTATTTAAATAATTATGACAGTATCAAGGCTATAACCTTCCTAAGGATCAGCTACTTGATTTCTCACTTACCTTCCTTTAACAAAATGCAAGTAGATCTCTAGTTGCTTCCTCTTTTCATTTGGAACTAAAATTTTATCAATAAGATCCAAAATCATATTTTCTTCATTTGTAAAGACTAATAAGCCCTTCTTTTTTCACAGAGCTCTACAGCTCTTTTCTCCGTCAAATTTTGATTTGCCATCAAAATTTATGGAGTTAAATCTCTTATGGTAATTAACCACATCAATCTCCATATCTTCTCAATCTGAATCATTATTCAAGAAGATATGAAGTAATGACCTTTTAAGGCCTTTATCAAGAGATAATTATTAAATCTTTCTTTCAATATGGCACCATGTAGAGTAATAACCACTTGCCTGCATTTATGGCAAATAATTGTTGTTCGCCTTTTCTTCACAAGTTTAACTTGCCTCTTTCGTTTTTAAATGAGTAAATAACCCATCATCTTTTATTTTATTTTGTTTTTTGATCATATTGAATGACCCCAGTATGATAAGTTTTAAGCTGAATTCTTACTCTACTCACAAAATAGGTAAACCAGTAATAAATTTTTCTTTCCAAAAGTTATTTTGATTATCTTCACAGGTAAGCACTTTTAAAAAGAAAACATCCCTATACCAGTCGGGACATTTTAAATTGACTAATTACTAATAAGTTGTCTAATGACAATGTAGCAGTGCCAATAAAATGATTGATTATAGTATAAACCAAAGTATTAACAAAATCAAAAAGTTAAATCCCTTCCTCTATCTTAACAATAGGGAGGATTTGGCTTTTAGCCACTTGTGTCAAATAGAAGTCCCACCAACCTTTTAATTGGCTGGTAAAACCACTAATAATCATTTTGACAAGTTGAGGGTCATAATTACCTCTAATCTTGGTGACAATGGCAAACATCATCATGTAATCAAGTAGCATTAGAATTTGATGCTCTGTCATGCCATCCAAGTTCTACTTTACTATACCAATCCCATCATATTGCACAAAATTGTACTCACTTGATTCCTCTATCAAGAGATCAATAGGTGTGGGTCTAGGATAGTAGAACTTAGTAGTGGCTTTCTTAAAAGCCATCTTGTTTACCTAATAAGGTTCTAGACAAATTATTACTTCTTGTACTAATTTTTTTCTCTTTCTAGACTGAGGTGGAATTACCTACTTGTTCTAATAAGAACTTATTCTGTATTTTATTAATACTCTCGTTATTAGAACTGGATTGTTCTTCACCACACTGAGGACTAATGTGATCTTCAATCTATGTCACTTTGTTCACCAAGTTCTGCAATAACAAAAACATTTTTCTCTTTTAAACCAAGGCCTTTAAGTCTCTTGGTTATTTCATCCAAGATTTTTTTTTTGTTGTCTTCCATATCATAATCATTTTTTTCTAATGACATGGGTTCAAATAAAACCTTATTTTCTATCTCAAGTTTAACCTCACGTTGAGGCATCAAGTGATAACTGCAGGCCTTGCTTCTTCAAGCTTTGCCTCAAATCTAGTTAGTTGCTTACCCACTGACTGGAGATTTAAGTTAGTATAGTTAATTGTTGTATAACAACACTAACATTTGATTACAACTTAAAGGTTTATGCCTTATAAGGCAAGGCTGTTACTTCACCTCCTTCAAGTTTAGTCTGAAGATTTAGCTCTGAAGGGTGAATTGAGTTAACCCTCTTTACTGACTTTGTCAAATAAACTTGATGGGCTCTTTAAAGAGCCAAACAAGTCCTTTCATCTGAAAAATCAGGAAAATTCTTCTTTTGATACCTAGAATATCTTTCAATATAATCAAATAAATCAGATGGTCCATGTGCACGAACCACTGCTTTATGAGCTTTTATAAAAAATTTTTGAGTATCCAGAGGAAGTATGGAATAAAAACATTTTTTAATTTCATTTTTTTGAGAGTGAAATAACCCTCTCACAATTCTTTCATTTCTTCTTCATTAATTTTAAAGGTAATAATGAGAACCATAGAGATGATGGGTGGAAAACTTCAATGGATGCAAGAGGTCCATTGCACATTTCAAAAGACTCAATAACACAAGTTAGAGCTTCAATGGATGTAAGAAGTCCAATTGCACATTCCGGAAGATCCAATAACACGAGCTAGAACCAAAAAGATTAAAGAAGCACTAAATGAGCTGATTGAGGACATTCAGGCCAACCAAGCTTCAAATGGTGTGAATTCAAGTTTGATAAAGAGTAGAGACCTAATTAATATAATTGGAGTACTTAATGGCTCATACTAAGTAATAGCATTCACCCCAAAATAGGAGTTTATTTTCTGTGTTAAAATAATTTTTTCAAATAAAGATTTATCTTAAGTAGGAATTTGTACCTCTTTATGATTGTTATCTTAGCCTATAAATAGGCACCCCTTATAAGCTTTGAAAAATCAGATAATTTTGAGTGAAATAGAAAGTAAGGATTTTCTCTCTTATTTCTTTTGAGGACTAAAGAATTTATCAAGAGATATTTCTTCTTGTGGCTTTCTAATCGACTTATCACTATCAATTCCTTTCTTTTTTGGAGTGTGACCTCCATACCCTTCTTAAATACCCTAGGCTCCTGTTACTTCGAATGTTGGGGCTAAGGTTTGTGTTATTTAGCTTTGGTTTAGCTTTCCTAGTTGTTCATTGATTTCTTATGTGTATTGGGTCCCTAAGCCACGTCTTTTTGGGGAGTTTTGCATCAGTTGGTATCAGAGCCTAGCTCTAAATCAGGTTGAATGCACTCATTCTTCAATTTTCTACCTCGTAATTTATTTATTTCTATTTAGTTTATCTATTATGTGCTTTACCATTCAAATGCACAAATCTGTTTGTTTGTAATCCTTCTCTTTTTGTTTATTTTTTTAATCTCTTAAACATGTCAATTTTAATTCCAATTGTTGTATCTAAGTATTCTACTATTTTTTTGCACCGAGAAGAAAGAAAACAAAAAGAAGGATCAACGAACAAAAAAAAAAAAGGAAAAATGAAGAAGAACAAAAGAAAGAGAACATTAAATTCAAGTTACTAACAAAGTTAACATTTTGGTCATATTGCCCACAATAATAATAAATTTTTCTTTCTCAACTCCAATTCTACCATCTATTTTCCTATTCTGTTACCCAAATTTGTCCTCTAGGTTTAACTACACCTCTCCTGACTTTTGTGTGTGTAGTTCATTAAATTCATTTTCCTTGATATCCTTTTTTTTTTTTTTAATTCCTTATTCTCCAAATTGTTAAATTCTACGTCATTTATCTTATTCTGTTCAAAATCAATACACTTAATTTACATTTTTTAGTTCTTTATAGAGCTGAAAGGGGAAATCTGAGTGGTAAAAGGCAAAAGTGAAAGTTCATATAAAGAAAAAGCCATCAAGAGTGTAAACACGAGGGAGTGTGACACCATCTTTTGAGTGAAACAAATGAGGGTATGTTCTGTGAGGTATCTTAATTATTTTGTATAAAAGTAATACTATGACATCCAAAGACAAAGGTGCAGCTCAGGAGGGAGCTGGTGATGTGTCCTTCATGATCAAGAAGCAGAGTTTTAAAGGAGGCATGGGGAATATGAGGCTCCCAGAGCAAGAAGGCAATTGAGACGTGCCCATCAGCATGAAGATGATGTAGACGATGATGAATTTCATGATCAAACTACTGTGGTTAGAACTCTTAACGATAGAAGGGATCGAAGAGAATATGGGAGACAAGGCACCTATGACCATAATTTGGGCACTATTAAATTGAGAATTCCTCCATTACAATGTAAAAATGATCCTAATGTATACCTAGAATGGGAGAAGAAGGTTGAATTGGTTTTTGACTGCCACAACTATTCTGAGGAGAAAAAGGTAAAACTTGCTGCAGTTGAATTTACTGATTGTGCTATTATTTGGTGGAATCAACTTGTTTTGACTAAGAGAGGGAATCGTGAGCGGCCTCTTGATACATGGGAGGACATAAAGGCTATTATGAGGAAGAGATTTGTCCCTAATCACTATTACAGGTAGTTGTACCGAAGGTTGCAAGGGCTCACTCAGGGCACCAAAAGTGTGGAGGACTACCACAAAGAGATGGAGATTACCATGATTACGGCAAATGTAGAAGAAGATAGAGAGGCGACTATGGCTCGATTTCTGCTAGGGCTAAATAGGGACATAGCAAACGTGGTTGAATTGCAACATTATGTTGAATTAGAAGACATGGTGCACATGGCAATGAAAGTTGAAAGGCAACTTAAACGAACAGATTCCACACAGTTTGTTCAGAATTCTGTTTCTACCTCGTCTTGGAAGCCAAATCAGAGTAAAAGGGACGATATGGCCAATTACAAGTCCAAGGCTGAGCTATCCAAGCAAAAGAATGTGGGTTCTAGAAAGGAGGCAGGTAATTTCGAACTCCAAGCAAATAGAAATAGAGATGTTAAATGTTTTAAGTGTTTGGGCAGGGGTCACATTGCATCTCAATGTCCAAATAAGCGTGCAATGATCTTGCAAAATAACGGAGATGTGGAAACTGAAAGTGAATCAGATGATGATTCTTTGCCATCATCAAAGGCTGAAAGTGATGGAGAGGAGTATCCAGTTAATGGTGTAGCTCTTGTCACAAGGCGAGCATTGAATGTGCAAGTAAAGGAAGAAAATGAGGTGCAACGAGATAACATCTTTCAGACAAGGTGTCTGATCAAGGATAAGGTATGTAGTATGATTATTGATGGTGGGAGTTGCACTAATGTTGCTAGTAAAACTATGGTTGAGAAACTGAATTTACATACTATGAAGCATCCTAGGCCATATAAACTTCAGTGGTTGAATGAGAATGGTGAAGTCAAGGTGAATGAGCAAGTTCTTATATCATTTTCTATCAGAAGGTACCACGATGAAGTTTTATGTGACATTGTACCTATGAATGCGGGTCATATTCTACTAGGAAGACCATGGCAATTTGACAGACGAGTTATGCATGACGGCTTCAAGAATCGATACTCTTTTGTAATGAATGAAAAACCCGTCACTCTTGTACCCTTATCACCTCAACAAGCTTATGAGGATCAACTAAGGATTAAAAATGAGAGTGAACCGAAAAAAGAGTGTGATAAAAGAGAAAAGAGAGAAAAAATATGGGGACACAAGAAAAAGAGAAGAAAAGAGGGAGTTTCTACGGAAAAGAAAGCGATATGAAAAGGGCATTCTATACCAATCAGTTTGTAATCATATTTTTGTACAAGGAGGCTTATTTTAACACTAACCAATTTGACCCATATTTGCCTATTGTTGTTGTTGCTCTATTGCAGGAATTTGAAGATGTATTCCCTGACGATGTTCCCAGTGG
The DNA here is from genome assembly GCA_021464305.1 of Kandelia obovata. Taxonomy (NCBI): domain Eukaryota; kingdom Viridiplantae; phylum Streptophyta; class Magnoliopsida; order Malpighiales; family Rhizophoraceae; genus Kandelia; species Kandelia obovata. The sequence continues at coordinate 7,091,377 of CM038476.1, forward strand.
ATTGCCACCTAATAAAGGCATTGAGCATCAAATTGATTTCATCCCGGGTGCATCCATCCCCAACAGGCCAGCTTATAAGAGTAATCCTGAGGAGACAAGGGAGCTTCAAAGGCAAGTCGAGGAGCTTATTTCCAAAGGACATGTGAGGGAAAGCATGAGTCCATGTGCTGTTCCTGTCCTACTTGTACCCAAAAAGGATGAGACCTGGAAGATGTGCGTTGATTGTCGAGCAATCAACAAAATCACTGTAAAGTATCGTCACCTCATACCTAGATTAGATGACATGTTGGATGAATTGCATGGTTCATGTGTCTTTTCTAAGATTGATTTCAAAAGTGGATATCATCAAATTAGGATGAGAGAGGGAGATGAGTGGAAAAAAAACTTTCAAAACTAAGTACGGTTTGTGTGAATGGCTTGTTATGCCATTTGGTCTCACCAATGCACTAAGTACTTTTATGCCACTAATGAATCATATTTTGCGTCCATTCATTGGTAAATTTGTAGTTGTGTATTTTGATGATATTCTGGTCTATAGTAAAACCCTAGAAGAGCATCTACATCATTTACGTTTCATTGTAAGTGTTTTACGTTCTGAGAAATTGTTTTACGTTCTGAGAAATTGTATGCTAACTTACATAAATGTTCCTTTTGTACTAATCAAATCACATTTATTGGCTATATTGTCAGTGCTAAAGAGGTTGATGAGGAAAAAGTTAAGGCAATTCGTGATTGGCCTACACCTAAGTCAGCTGGTGATGTGCATAGCTTTCATGGTTTAGCTAGTTTCTATAGACGCTTTGTTAAGCACTTTAGCACCTGTCTCTTATACACATCTAGATGTGTATAAGAGACAGCATCCATACTGACCATGAATCTTTGAAGCACTTTAAGGGACAAGAAAAGTTGAACAAAAGACATGCCGGTGGATTGAATTCATTGAGACCTTCCCCTACATCATCAAATATAAACAAGGTTAGGAAAATGTGGTAGCTGATGCATTATCTCGTAGGTATGCCCTTATCTTTACACTTACTGCAAACTTATTAGGATTTGAACATATTAAGGATTTGTATGTGAATGATCCTAACTTTGCTAACGTGTATGGAGCATATGAGACGTCAGCCTTTGAGAAGTTTTATAGGAATAAGGGTTTCTTATTTAGGGAAAATCGTTTATGCATGCCTATGAGTTCTTTGAGTGAGTTGGTTGTAAGAGAAGCTCATGAGAGAGGTCTAATGGGTCATTTCGGTGATAGGAAAACCCTAGATGTCCTCAATGAACATTTCTTTTGGCCACGCATGAAACGAGATGTTGAGCTGTCTCTTATACACATCTAGATGTGTATAAGAGACAGAACTAAGGTGGTTAATCGAACTCTTTCTACTCTTTTGCGTGCTATTATTCGAACGAATTTGAAAACATGGGAAGATTATTTACCACTTGTCGAGTTTGCATATAATAAGAGTGTTCATTCTGCTACTAGTTATTCTCCATTTGAAATTCTATATGGTTTTAATCCGTTGACTCCTTTGGATTTGGTACCTATACCTATCAATGAGTATGTGAGATTAGATGGTGAACGCAAGGCTGACATGGTTAAAAAATTGCATGAAAAGGTGCGGCAACAAATTGAAAAACGAACTGAGCAATACGCATCCCATGTCAACAAGGGACGAAAGAGAGTGGTGTTTGAACCTAGTGATTGGATTTGGGTGCATATGCGCAAGGAACGGTTTCCAGCTCAAAGGCGTTCAAAACTACAACCTAAAGCAGAGGGTGCCTTTCAAGTTGTTGCACGAATTAATGACAATACTTATAGGTTGGACCTTCCTGGTGAGTATAATGTGAGTGCAACATTTAACGTTTATGATCTTTCCCATTTTAATGTAGGTGATGATCTGTCTCTTATACACATCTTCATAAAACTGATGACGCAAACAATGTGACTGACTTATTCTTTAGAGAAGTAGTACGTTTGCATGGCATGTCACGAAACATTGTTTCAAATCGAGATACAAAGTTCTTAAGCTACTTCTGGAAGACTTTGTGGGGGTAAGTTAGGTACCTGTCTCTTATACACATCTAGATGTGTATAAGAGACAGGATTAAGGACATTCAGGCCAACCAGGCTTCAAATGGTGCGAATTCAAGCTTGACAAAGAATAGAGACCTAATTAATATTATTGGAGTACTTGATGGCCCGTAATAATCAATAGCACTCACTCCTAAACAGGAGTGTATTCTCTGTTGTGGAATTTTGACATTGTTAGAAATTTCTCAAAATAAGAATTTGTCCTAAGTAGGAATTTGCGCCTCTTTAGGATTGCTATCTTTGCCTATAAATAGGCACCCTTTGTAAGCTCTGGAGGATATACAACTTTGAGTGAAATAAAAAGTAAGAGTTTTCTCCCTCGGTTCTTTTAAGAACTAAAGGTCAAGAGGTACTTCTTCTTGTGGCATTCCAATTGACTTATCACTCCCAATTTCTTTCTGTTCTGGAGTGTGGCGTCTATATCCTTCTTAAATACCCTAGGTTCGTGTTCCTTCACATGTTGGGACTAGGGTTTATGTTATTTAACTCTGATTTAGCTTTCCTGGTTGATCTTTGATTCCTTGTGTGCATTGGTTCCCTTGGGGTTTTCTGCATCAGGAGTGTATTCTCTATTATGGAATTTTTACATTGTTAGAAACTTCTCAAAATAAGGATTTGTCCTAAGTAGGAATTTATGCCTCTTTAGGATTGCTATCTTTGCCTATAAATAGGCACCCCTTGTAAGGTCTGAAGGATATACAACTTTGAGTGAAATATAAAGTGAGGGTTTTCTCCCTCGGTTCTTTTGAGAACTAAAGAACTTATCAAGAGGTACTTCTTCTTGTGGCGTTCCAATCGACTTATCACTTCCAATTCCTTTTTGTTCTGGAGTGTGGCGTCCATATCCTTCTTAAATACCCAAAGTTCGTCTTCCTTCAAATGTTGGGTCTAGGATTTGTGTTATTTAACTCTAGTTTACCTTTCCTGGTTCATATTTGATTCCTTGTGTGCGTTGGGTCCCTTAGGGTTTTCCGCATCAGGTGGGGTACTGACCAAGACAAGGCTTTTAATTGCATCAAGGAAAAATTAAGTTTTGCACCTTTACTTGCTTTACCTAACTTTGCAAACGCTTTTGAGATTGAGTGCGATGCTTCAGGTATTGGCATTGGAGCTGTTTTGATGCAGGAAAAGCGCCCAATTGCTTATTCTAGTGAAACGGTAAGTGGAGCAAGCCTTAATTATCCTACCTATAATAAAGAGTTGTATGCATTGGTGTGAGGTTTGGAGACATGACAACATTACTTTTGGCCCAAGGAGTTTGGCATCCATATTGACCATGAATCTTTGAAGCACTTTAAGGGACAAGAAAAGTTGAACAAAAGACATGCCGGTGGATTGAATTCATTGAGACCTTCCCCTACATCATCAAATAGAAACAAGGTAAGGAAAATGTGGTAGCTGATGCATTATCTCGCAGGTATGTCCTTATCTCTACACTTACTACAAACTTATTAGGATTTCAACAGATTAAGGATTTATATGTGAATGATTCTGAGTTTGCTAACGTGTATGAAGTATGTCAGACGTCATCCTTTGAGAAGTTTAATAGGCATAAGGGTTTCTTATTTAGGGAAAATCGTTCATGTATGCCTATGAGTTTTTTGAGGGAGTTGGTTGTAAGAAAAGTTCATGAGAGAGGTCTAATGGGTCATTTTGTTGCTAGGAAAACCCTATATGTCCTCAATGAACATTTCTTTTGGCCACACATGAAAAGAGATGTCGAGAGGATATGTGAGAAATGCATAACATGTAAACAGGCGAAATCTAGAGTTTTGCACCATGGCCTATATACCCTTTTGCCCATACCTAGTCATCCTTGGGTTGATTTATCTATGGACTTTGTATTAGGATTGCCAGGAACAAAAAGGGGTAGAGATTCTATATTTGTTGTTGATAGATTTTCAAAAATGGCACACTTCATTCTATGCCATAGTACTAATGACACAAACAATGTGGCTAACTTATTCTTTAGCGAAGTAGTACGTTTGCATGGCATGCCATAAAGTATTGTTTCAGATCGAGATACAAAGTTCTGAAGCTACTTCTGGAAGACTTTGTGGGGGTAAGTTAGGTACTAAGCTATTGTTTTCAACCACTTTTCATCCACAAACTAATGAGCAAACTGAGGTGGTTAATCAAACTCTTTCTACTCTTTTGCGTGCTATTATTCGAACGAATTGGAAAACATGAGAAGATTGTTTACCACACGTCGAGTTTGCATATAATAGGAGTGTTCATTCTGCTACTAGTTATTCTCTATTTGAAATTGTATACGGTTTTAATCCGTTGACTCCTTTGGCTTTGGTACTTATACCTGTCAATGAGTATGCCAGCTTAGATGGTGTATGAAAAGCTGAGATGGTTAAAAAATTGCGTGAAAAGGTGCGACAACAAATTAAAAAACAAACTGAGCAATACGCATCTCATGTCAATAAGGGACGAAAGATAGTGGTGTTTGAACCTAATGATTGGGTTTGGGTTCATATGCGCAAGGAACGGTTTCCAGCTCAAAGGTGTTCAAAAACTACAACCTAGAGGAGATGGTTCCTTTTAAGTTGTAACACAAATTAATGACAATGCTTATAAGTTGGACCTTCTTGGTGAGTATAATGTGAGTGCAACATTTAACATTTCTGATCTTTCCCATTTTCATGTAGGTGATGATTCGAGATCGAATTATTTTTAGGAGAGGGGGAATGATGAGAACCATAACCATGATGACTGGAAAGTTTCAATGGATACAAGAGGCCCAATAGCATAAGCTAATGATGTGAACCGTAGAGATAATGGCTGGAAGGCTCCAATGGATGCAAAAGGTCCATTTCACATTACAGAAGGCCCAATAACACGAACTAGAGCAAAACAATTAAAGAAGCACTAAATTGGCTGATTAAGGATATTCAGGTCAACCAAGTTTCAAATGGTACAAATTTAAGTTTGACAAAGAGTAGAGGCTTAATTAATATGATTGGAGTACTTGATGACCCGTAATAAGTAATAGCACTCACTCCTAAACAAGAGTTTATTCTCTGTTGTGAAATTTTTTCATTGTTAGAAATTTCTCAAAATAAAAATTTGTCCTAAATAGGAATTTGTGCTTCTTTAGGATTGCTATCTTTGTCTATAAATAGGCACTCCTTGTAAGATCTGAACGATATACAACTTTGAGTGAAATAGAAAGTAAGAGTTTTCTTTCTCAGTTTTTTTGAGAAATAAAGAACTTATCAAAAGGTAGTTCTTCTTGTGACGTTTCAATCGACTTATTACTCCTAATTCCTTTCTGTTCTGAAGTGTGACATCCGTATCCTTCTTAAATATTCTAGATTCGAGTTCCTTCAAATGTTAGGTGTAAGATTTGTGTTATTTAACTTTAGTTTAATTTTTCTAATTTATTTTTAATTCTTCGTATGCATTGAGTCCCTAAATCAGGTCTCTTTTAGAGTTTTCGTATCACCAAAGACTCTCCTTGCTGCTTTTGAACTAGCATTCAAGGATCGCATGCACTTTTCATTTCTAGTTTCTCTGCACTTTTACTCTAATTCTGAACAGTAACTTGAGCTTCGGTGTTTGCATTTGTCGAACTGCCACCCTTATGTCCATAGCAGTCGCAATCAAAACAAACTAGGTGAATCCCTCGTATTCAATCCTCCGGATTCTGCCACCAACGTCACATCTGGTAATCATTGGCAGAGAAAGATCAACTTTAACGAAGAGACAGGCAAAATTGCCATAAGAAATCTCATTAGTGGTGTTATCCACCTTAAACATTCAACCTATTTGGTCCTGAATGCGCCGTAATGCAATAGTGTTGTAATATTCAAACGGGAGCTTTGGCAATCAAACCCATATAGCCACACGATCAATCCTAGCCTCATCCGGCTCAAAGTCATGCTGCCATTTTCTAATAGTGATAGTGTCCAAAAATGACCCATGGTCCACTACGAAGCACAAAATGGTAGTTTTTCGGACTGTCAAATCGCACTAAGAAGAAATCGTTACCCAAGTCAATCAAGACCAGCTAACTTTTAGAGCTCCAGGGTTGAACAAGCTCGACGGTAGAGAAACATGTACCCTTAACTCCTACCCAGTAACTTAACGATGAGTGCTTCTTTCTATGGTGTTAATGGTTGAGCTCTTTCTTTGGCATAAAAAGCAACCTTAGGGTAGTCCGTACCTTCGACATTTGGCTCATCATCTGAGAGTAGACTCTCTTCCCCTTTCTCCATAACAGGGCCATTTCTATACCACGAGTGGATTAACGATGAGGAAGCGTCACGATAAGAAACCTTCCTTCTGGGCTTTGGGCTTTGACACCTAACCCTGGGCTGGATGGGAACTAAGGCGCAAGAGAGCGGCCAGAAAGGCACCCAAGTCCAAAGTACCACTTTTCGTCTTCTTACTACTACGATAAGGCAGGTCCAGTTCTCCAAGAGGCTGATCGAAATCCACTTCCATTGATATTGCTAAAATTTTGACTCTTCTCGGTTTATTGATCAAACGTCCAAGGAGTGCTACTTTTTGTCATCTTATTACTATAATGAGGTAGGTCCAATTCCTTATATGGGTGACCGACATCCACTTCCACTGACGTTTGATATTGCCAAAAAATGCGAAACTTTCAAGTCTCTCTTGTACAATTTTTTTTTATATTACATATTATATGTAAAAAATTTATATAATATAAAATAATTTTTATATATTATAAAATTTGGTTGTATCTAAAATTTGTGGTTTTGTTTTGTGTGGTCCTTTCTCAAATTTATTTAGAATCAAGCTTACGGGTTTGTACTCGATTGTGCAAGACCGACAACACATCAATCATCATCAGCGTCCTCAGTCCATGGCTGCGTACTCGACCAACTTCTTTCACCGGCCACCACTTTTGATTATCTCACTCTGAGACAAATTCCTTTGGGTGGAATTTTCATCCATCGCGCGTAAAAGAAAATTATGAATATAAAAAAAATAAGGAATTGAAATTTTTTAAGATTAGTATTTAATAATTTTTTAAAAATAATAATATTGATATAATTTTTATTATTTATATATTTAAATAATAAGACATTACGATGTACAAAATTTAAGATTTAATATGATATTTTACTAATAAGATAATTATGTCAATTATTATAATAATAATTTCGCGATTAAAAAAATTTTATTCATATTTTATTTTTTAATTTAGCATAGTTTTTAATTAAAAATTTATTTTATTTCAATCAGTTATTTTCTTTAATTTAAATTTTGATCAAATATCTTCTTTAATTTAATTATTTTTCTGTAACAGTATTGTATGTCTATTCAACTTGAAAAAAATTAAAAGTAATACCTCTCAATCACCAATCAATGTTATAAATAATTTTACAATTCTCTAGAACTAATATATTGATTTTGTTACATATATTATTACTTATAAACTCATTAATTTTTTTAATTAATTAATACAACTTAATCTTATTTTTTTAAAAATTTATTAATATTTATAAATAAATATTTAGTTAAATATATAATAATTTTACCTGAATTTTTGTAATTATCAACACTTTTCAATTGAGTATATAATGACTTATTAATAAGTTCATCATTCATATTATCTGATAATTTCTTAATTAATTTATTATCAAATTTGTGAATAAATTTATTATATATAAAAATAATATATTCTAACTGTTTTAAAGTATTTTTTATAAGATATGTTAATTTTTTAATATGAAATATTTTAATATTAAAATTTGATAATTTGTGTAAAAATATAATTTTTTATTATCAAGTAAAATGTGCAAAATAAGTGGAGATGTGAAATAAAAATAAAATTCTTAATAACACAGAGATTGATCTAATGATTTTTAAATTTTTTGAGAAAATAAATCTCTAATAAATTTTTTAAGTGATTATTATTTGTATTGAATGCATATCTAAGTGATAAGACATTATACATATATATAATGTATAAGATTTTACTTGAGAGTGTATTAATATAAAAATAATTATATTTATTATTGTTATAATAAAAATTATTAATAATAATTTTTTAATTAAGTAGATCTTATTAAATTTGAGTTTGGTTATGTATTCATTTTGTTTTGTTTATTAAATTTTGGTTGTTTAGATGTCATCATCTGATTTAGGGTGGCTCAAGGTCTAGTTTTGAGGCTGAAACAACGAAATGGGAATGCCTCGACTTTACCAGTCAACTGGGTTGTAAAATTTCGCTTCTTCCACTCGTGGGAACTGTATTAATATTTAGGTTCTCGAGTATTATGGCCATCTTTTTAAATTTGAAGAGTAACAGAGATAGGACAGCGAACAAGAGATGGGTTGGAGAGGGATTCTAGGTTTTGAATATGGGATTGTGCAGGCACCATTGGGACCTGATATTTCAGGCCCAGAGCTTGTTGCTGCAGTTGCTAATGCTGGTGGACTTGGCTTTCTGAGGGCTCCAGATTGGGTACATATATTTTTTTTTCCACTTCTTCAACTTTCATGTTTTCTAGCAAGTCGTAACATATACTTGCATTTTGCAATGAAATATGTTCTTTTATGTGGTAAGCAGTGGAGCAGTTGTATCATTCCATCTTGAATGGATCTAACGATGAGATCATAGTGTAGAAGGAATGGGAAATTGGATTCTTGTTACTTTTCCATTCCTGGACGAAGGAGACAAGGCTAGTGTCTTGAATTATAGTTCCTTTTACAAGTCAGTCAATGCTGTTGAATTCTTTATACTTGTCATACCTTTTTCCCTTTCTTACAGATACATACATGCTCTGTTATTTCGAAATACAGAGACAACTATACCTGCACTCTTAAGAATTCTACTTTTGATATCTTAAGCGTCATAAATTAACTTGCAGCCTGCTCATCCTCTTCGTACTAAATAATTCACAATTTATCACTAACTTTTTTCTGAGGCTACACTCAGAATTCTCATCTTCTTATGTAATCATCACAATGTAGAATTCTTCCTTGCCTATGTTGACGGTGGATTTATAATTCTAGTAGATGTAATCTTGTAACTTGTAGCAGGTTAAAATTTTTACAGTTCACAACTTGCACCTTGCTCTGGTGTGTACTATGCATTTTGGCGATAATTATATTGACTACTATCATTGACTGTATCATTCTGCTATTTTCCTATTTTGTTAATGAAGTAGCATGGAAAGTTAGCTACATAACATACGAAATGGTATATACTAATTCTTTTAGGCAGACAGCACTTCACCTAATCTTAAAGATAATAGGATCACATAATCTTCTATTTTGATAAGCTTAAACTGGAAGCATTTCTTAAGGCTTGTGGGGCATGTGAATCAAAATAACTAAAGGTGAAGTCTGCAGTACATGGCAACAAATGGCCTTGTACTTATGAAACTGAATTGGCTTTTTCCTGTTCCAGATGCCAAGTATTTGATAGGCTACCAGAGAAATAAAAACTGAGGCTAGTTGATTATTTGGTTGAATTTACTTCTACAGGAGGCACCGGATTATGTAAGAGGACTGATAAAGAAAACTCGGAGCTTAACTGACAAACCATTTGGGATTGGTGTCGTTCTGGCATTTCCCCATGACAAAAATGTAAAAGCCATACTGGATGAAAAGGTGGCAGTTTTGCAGGTTTATTGGGGTGACTGTTCAAAGGATCTTGTAGTTGAGGCTCATCTTGCTGGTGTCAATGTTGTTCCCCAAGTAAGTCTTCTAAAAGTATGCAACTATTTTTTGTTGCTCAGTACTTAAAGCCCATTGAATGAGAGAGTGGCAGAGTTGATTTGAATTGTGGTTCTTCGTTTGTCCATTATATTTGACCCCATATTGTTAAATATAGAATAGTTGTTGAGTTTCTGGTATTTGCATGGAATTGGATTATAAAAGTATGCTTTTCCATTCAAGGTTGGGAGCCTTGAAGGGGCAAGAAAAGCTATTGATGCTCAAGTGGATGCAATTATTGTCCAGGGATGTGAAGCTGGAGGGCATGTTATCGGTCAGGTACATGGAACTGCACAGTTACTATCGTCGACCACTGGCAGAGCCAGTTATTGGCTGTTGTACCTTATAATTTCTCTAACATTTATGTGTATTTATATACTAGGTTAGTTATTTCTGATTTGGTTGATATGCATGGAGAGACAAATGGAGAAATAAAAGCAATTTAAATAATGTGCAAAAGAAGCCATGCTAAAAAAATATAAGGAAAAAAAAAAGGCTAAAAGATGCAAAAGTAAAACAGAAAACCAAAAATAAGAAAATAATTTATTCACTCAATTAGACATATAAATTTCACTTCTACAATGTACGCCTTGGAGGATCTTCTTTGAAATCTTTATTTACCTGTAGCGTAATTTTTATTGTGTCTATGGGATTGCTTTTTCCACCTAAGTACCTTGTTTTAGGAACTAATGTATTAAATTGATGTATTTTACCAGATTATTATTTCTGATATCAGTTGGACAGATCATGCAGTAACTAGCAGTCCCATAGCTGAAAATGCTGAATAGTAAAGAAAGAAGTGCCGTGAAAATCGTTTTGTGTATATAATGGTTGATTAGCATTGGTACTTCTCATTATAATGCAGTGAAATGTAATGCACTATGCATTTATGCCCTTTTGGTTGTTCAAGCTCTTAGTTTTGAATGCCATGACTCATGAGTGCTAGTCTCTTTCTCTTTTCACATATATTCAGGAAGGCCTAATTGCATTGCTGCCAAGGATAATTGATCTTGTCGGTGATCGCAATATACCAGTAATTGCTGCTGGTGGTATTGTGGATGCCCGTGGCTATGTTGCTGCTTTGGCCCTGGGAGCTAGCGGGGTCTGTCTGGGCACTAGGTATAAAACAACATCCTCCTATGCATTTATAAAGAACTCACTTTTAGCAAAATGGCATTGCTAACCTGCTGAAAACATGAAGTTGATTTGTGGTTATTAATAATGAACTCTCCATCATGCATATGAGTGGGTGGGCCTTTGTTTTGCTGGGTTGCAGTAATGCATTTGTGAGTTCTTCCTTTAAGCATGCAAAGAACAATGCCATCTTGAATTTTGACATTCTTGTTCTTTTGGAACACAACCAAAAAGACTCGTTTCCAATTTAGAAGATGTCAAAACTTTAAGTTTCCTTGTGGTAATTATTTTGTTAAATTTGTCATCTTAATGCTGCCATGTAATGAAAATTAACATTTGGTGGCATCTGAAAAGTTTTAGCTTAATGGATTTAGATGACATCTACCTTCTATCTAACCTCAAGACATGAGTGTTGATAATCATGATTACTGTTTATTAGTTTTGAATCAAAACACATGCACAGGTTTATTGCAACTAAGGAAAGTAATGCGCATCCTACATACAAGAGGAAGTTGGTTGAGCTTGACAAAACTGAGTGTACAAATATATTTGGTCGGGCCAGGTGGCCTAATGCTCCCCAGCGTGCTCTTGTAACTCCTTTCTTTAACGATTGGAAGGATCTTCCCCTTCATGAAAATGAGGTCAATCAACCCATCATTGGCCTTTCCATTATCAATGGTGAGGTAAGAATCATCTGTTAACTTTCCTATGCATCATGTTACTGTTAGCAACTGCTGTTCTCCAATTGTGCATTTCCTGCTTCAAGTCTTTTTAACTTCACATATCAATCTTCACTTCAAATGCTTTTGGGAGCAAAACACATGATTTTTTTCCTCACTGGAGAAAGAATCATATAACTGCCTAGTATTTGCTTTTATCATCTTTTCTAACAGGAAAAAGAGATTTGCCATTTTGCGGGTACTGTTCCAAATGCCACAGCAACTGGTGATATTGAAAGCATGGCAATGTATGCTGGTCAAGGTGTGAGCCTCATCAAAGAAATTCTACCTGCGAGTGAAGTGGTTGAAATGCTAGTCGAAGGAGCTAAACATCTTGTCCAGCAGAAGTTCAGCGGCATGTAAATACACCAATGGTTTTCTCCTGATAATGAATTGGCTGTGCAGAATGTGCATAATACCCATTAATAAAGTTTAATAAGGAGTTTGAAGCGTTTTACCTTACAATGTATTGTTACTGAATGATTCTTTTTTTTTTTCAAATTTTTTCAAGTTAAAATGTAAGTCAAATCAGTTGGTCTGATAGCTAGAATGTAAGATCCAAGAAGTGCTTCGACAGACCATCCCCTGATGTTTAACTCAAATTAGTTAGCTGAGAGCTAATTTTTTGTCAAATCAAAATGATTAATCTGAAAGATTCATAAACTGCAAATTTTGGTCCATAAGATTTTTTAGAAGACAATTTCATATTTGTTAAAAAAGAGTAAGTTTTGGGTTTTATAAGCGTAAGTGTTGCATAACTCAACAAATTGCTTTTTCGAGAGAGGTAATAATCTTGTAACAGAGAAATGTCACATTTTACACAATATTACGTAATTTTTAGTTTACAACGAAAGGATTTTCAGTTATGAGATTCTCTAGAGTTCTCTCCACATCTTACAAGGAAAGGAGGTTCAATTTTGGGATTATTTAGAATTCTGTCCACAAGTCTAGAGTTAGGTAGAAGTCTTTGTGATGCGGAAAACTCAAGGGACCCAACGCACACAAGGAATCAAAGATGAATTAGGAAAGTTAAATTAGAGTTAAATAACACAAATCTTAGACCCAATATTTGAAGAAACATGAATTTAGGGTATTTAAGAAGGATATAGACGCCAGCCACACTCTAGAACAGAAAGAAATTGGAAGTAATAAGTCGATTGGAACACCACAAGAAGAAGTACCTCTTGATAAGTTCTTTAGTTCTCAAAAGAACCTGTCTCTTATACACATCTACTTAGGACAAATCCTTATTCTGAGAAATTTCTAACAATGTAAAAATTCAACAACAGAGAATACACTCTCGTTTAGGAGTGAGTGCTATTACTTATTACGGGCCATCAAGTACTCCAATAATATTGATTAGGCCATTTGAATCCTGGTTGGCCTGGATGTCCTTAATCAGCCCATTTAGTACTTCTTTAATTGTTTTGGCTCTAGTTCGTGTTATTGGGCCTTCTAGAATGTGAAATGGACCTTTTGCATCCATTGGAGCCTTCCATCCATCATCTCTACGGTTCACATCATTAGCTTATGTTATTAGACCTCCTATATCTATTGGAGCTTTCCAGTCATCATCCTTATGGTTCTCATCATTCCCCCTCTCCTCAAAAGGATTCGACCTCAAATCATCACCTACATTAAAATGGGAAAGATCAGAAACGTTAAATGTTGCACTTACATTATACTCACCAGGAAGGTCCAACTTATAAGCATTGTCGTTAATTTGTGCTACAACTTTAAAAGAACCATCTCCTCTAGGTTGTAGTTTTGAACGCCTTTGAGCTGGAAACCGTTCCTTGCGTATATGAATCCAAACCCAATCACCAGGTTCAAACACCACTCTCTTTCGTCTCTTGTTGACATGAGATTGTATTGCTCATTTCACTTTTCAATTTGTTGTCGTACCTTTTCATGCAATTTTTTAATTATGTCAACCTTGCGTTCACCATCTAAGCTGGCATACTCATTGACAAGTATAAGTACCAAATTCAAAGGAGTCAACGGATTAAAACCATAAACAATTTCAAATGGAGAATAACTAGTAGCAGAATGAACACTCCTATTATATGTAAACTCGACGTGTGGTAAACAATCTTCCCATGTTTTCAAATTCATTCGAATAATAGCACGCAAAAGAGTAGAAAGAGTTTAATTAACCACCTCAATTTGCCCATCAGTTTGTGGATGACAAGTGGTTGAAAACAATAGCTTAGTACCTAACTTACCCCACAAAGCCTTCCAAAAGTAGCTTAAGAACTTTGTATCTCGATTTGAAACAATGTTTCGTGACATGCCATGCAAACGTACTACTTCTCTAAAGAATAAGTCAGTCACATTGTTTGCGTCATCAGTTTTATGACATGGGATGAAGTATGCCATTTTTGAAAATCTATCAACAACAAATACAGAATCTCTACCCCTTTTTGTTTGTGGCAATCCTAGTACAAAGTCTATAGATAAATCAACCCAAGGATGACTAAGTATGGGCAAGGGAGTAAACAAGCCATGGGGCAAAACTCTAGATTTCGCCTGTTTGCATGTTATGCATTTCTCACATATCCTCTCAACATCTCGTTTCATGCATGTCCAAAAGAAATGTTCATTGAGGACATTTAGGGTTTTTCTAACACCGAAATGACCCATCAGACCTCCCTCATAAGCTTCTCTTACAACCAACTCCCTCAAAGAACTCATAGGCATGCATAAACGATTTTCCCTAAATAAGAAACCCTTATGCCTATAAAACTTCTCAAAGGCTGACGTCTCATGATGAGAACCATAACAAGGACGACTGGAAAGCTCCAATGGATACAAGAGGTCCAATAACACAAGCTAATGATGTGAACCGTAGAGATGATGCTGTCTCTTATACACATCTAGATGTGTATAAGAGACAGCAAATTGTTGTTGCATAGCTTTGATCATGAAGGACACATCACCTGCTCCCTCCTCAGCTGCACCTTTGTCTTTGGACCTGTCTCTTATACACATCTAGATGTGTATAAGAGACAGGTAGAGATGATGGCTGGAAGGCTCCAATGGATGCAAAAGGTCCATTTCAGATTCCAGAAGGCCCAATAACACGAGCTAGAGCCAAAACAATTAAAGAAGCACTAAATGGGCTGATTAAGGACTGTCTCTTATACACATCTAGATGTGTATAAGAGACAGAGTCCTGACTTTTGTGAGTTTAGTTCATTAAATTCGTTTGCCTTGATATCCTTTTTCCCTTTTAATTGCTTGTTTTCCAAATTGTTCAACTCTATGCCATTTGTCATATTTTGTTCAGAATCAATACTCTAGATTTATGTTGTTTAGTTCTTTATAAACCTGAAAGGGGAAGTCTGAGTGGTAAAAGGCAAGAGAGAAAGTTCATATAAAGGAAAAGCCATCAGGAGTGTAAACACGAGGAAGTGTGACATCATCTTTTGAGTAAAACACGTGAGGGAGCGTTCTATGAGGTACCTTAATTATTTTGTGTCAAACTAATACTATGATGTCCAAAGACAAAGGTGCAGCTGAGGAGGGAGCAGGTGATGTGTCCTTCATGATCAAAGCTATGCAACAACAATTCTGTCTCTTATACACATCTAGATGTGTATAAGAGACAGATATGCGGGAGAGGATGGAGGAGCAAGCTAATACAATAGCAGAGTTTCAAATGAGGCATTGGGAATATGAGGCTCCCAGAGCAAGAAGGCAGTTGAGACGTGCCCACGAGCATGAAAATGATGTAGACGATGATGAATTTCATGATCAAACTACTGTGGTTAGAACCCTTAACGATAGAAGGGATCGAAGAGAATTTGGGAGACAAGGCACCTATGACCATAATTTGGGCACTACTAAATTGACAATTCCTCCATTACAAGGTAAAAATGATCCTGATGTCTACCTAGAATGGGAGAAGAAGGTTGAATTGGTTTTTGACTGTCACAACTATTCCGAGGAGAAAAAGGTAAAACTTGCTGCAGTTGAATTTACTAATTATGCTATTATTTGGTGGGATCAACTTGTTTTGACTAGGAGAAGGAATCGTGAGTGGGCTGTTGATACATGGGAGGATATGAAGGCTATTATGAGGAGGAGATTCTGTCTCTTATACACATCTTGTGTATAAGAGACAGGAATAGTGCTGACAGTCAAAAACCAATTCAACCTTCTTCTCCCATTCTAGGTATACATCAGGATCATTTTTACCTTGTAATGGAGGAATTGTCAATTTAATAGTGCCCAAATTATGGTCATAGGTGCCTTGTCTCCCAAATTCTCTTCGATCCCTTCTATCGTTAAGAGTTCTAACCACAGTAGTTTGATCATGAAATTCATCATCGTCTACATCATTTTCATGCTCGTGGGCACGTCTCAACTGCCTTCTTGCTCTGGGAGCCTCATATTCCCAATGCCTCATTTGAAACTCTGCTATTGTATTAGCTCTGTCTCTTATACACATCTAGATGTGTATAAGAGACAGCTCCCTAGTAGAATATGACCCGCATGCATAGGTAAGACGTCACATAAAACTTCATTGTAGATGTGTATAAGAGACAGCTTTAGTGGTTGAATGAGAATGGGGAAGTCAAGGTGAATGAGCGAGTTCTTATATCATTTTCTATCGGAAGGTACCACAATGAAGTTTTATGTGACGTCGTACCTATGCATGCGGGTCATATTTTACTAGGGAGACCATGGAAATTTGACAGACGAGTTATGCATGATGGCTTCAAGAATCGATACTCTTTTGTAATGAATGAAAGACCCGTCACTCTTGTACCCTTATCACCTCAACAAGCTTATGAGGATCAATTAAGGATTAAAAATGAGAGTGAAACGAAAAAAGAAATTGAAAAAAGAGAAAAGAGAGAAAAAAAATGTGGGTACACAAGAAAAGGAGAAGAAAATAGAGAGTTTCTATGCAAAAGAAAGCGATGTGAAAAGATCATTCTATACCAATCAGTTTGTGATCCTATTTTTGTACAAGGAGGCTTATTTTAACACTAACAAATTTGACCCATCTTTGCCTAGTTTTGTTGTTGCTCTATTGCAGGAATTTGATGATGTATTCCCTGACGATGTTCCAAGTGGATTGCCACCTAATAGAGGAATTGAGCATCAAATTGATTTCATCCCGGGGGCATCCATCCCTAACAGACCAGCCTATAAGAGCAATCCTAAAGAGGAACAAATTCCTACTTAGGACAAATCCTTATTTTGAAAAATTTCTAACAATGGAAAAATTCTACAATAGAAAATACACTCTTCTTTAGGAGTGAGTGCTATTGCTTAATACGGGCCATCAAGCACTCCAATGATATTAATTAGGTCTCTACCTTTTGTCAAACTTGAATTCGCACCATTTGAAGCTTGGTGGGCCTGAATGTCCTTAATCAGCCCATTTAGTGCTTCTTTTATTGTTTTGGCTCTAGCTCGTGTTATTGGGCCTTCTGGAATGTGAAATGGACCTTTTGCATCCATTGGAGCCTTCCATCCATCATCTCTACGGTTCACATCATTAGCTTGTGTTATTGGACCTCTTGTATCCATTGGAGCCTGTCTCTTATACACATCTAGATGTGTATAAGAGACAGTCATTGGAGTGCTTGATGGCCCGTATTAAGCAATAGCACTCACTCCTAAAGAAGAGTGTATTTTCTATTGTAGAATTTTTCCATTGTTAGAAATTTTTCAAAATAAGGATTTGTCCTAAGTAGGAATTTGTTCCTCTTTAGGATTGCTCTTATAGGCTGGTCTGTTAGGGATGGATGCCCCCGGGATGAAATCAATTTGATGCTCAATTCCTCTATTAGGTGGCAATCCACTTGGAACATCGTCAGGGAATACATCATCAAATTCCTGCAATAGAGCAACAACAACACTAGGCAAAGATGGGTCAAATTTGTTAGTGTTAAAATAAGCCTCCTTGTACAAAAATAGGATCACAAACTGATTGGTATAGAATGATCTTTTCACATCGCTTTCTTTTGCATAGAAACTCTCTATTTTCTTCTCCTTTTCTTGTGTACCCACATTTTTTTTCTCTCTTTTCTCTTTTTTCAATTTCTTTTTTCGGTTCACTCTCATTTTTAATCCTTAATTGATCCTCATAAGCTTGTTGAGGTTATAAGCTGTCTCTTATACACATCTAGATGTGTATAAGAGACAGTTACAAGGTAAAAATGATCCTGATGTATCCCTAGAATGGGAGAAGAAGGTTGAATTGGTTTTTGACTGTCACAACTCTGTCTCTTATACACATCTAGATGTGTATAAGAGACAGGCGTATTGCTCAGTTCGTTTTTCAATTTGTTGCCGCACCTTTTCATGCAATTTTTTAATCATGTCTGCCTTGCATTCACCCTCTAAGCTGGCATACTCATTGACAGGTATAGGTACCAAATGCAAAGGAGTCAACGGATTAAAACCATATACAATTTCAAATGGAGAATAACTAGTAGCAGAATGAACACTCCTATTATATGCAAACTCGACGTGTGGTAAACAATCTTCCCATGTTTTCAAATTCGTTCGAATAATAGCACGCAAAATAGTAGAAAGAGTTCGATTAACCACCTCAGTTTGCCCATCAGTTTGTGGATGAAAAGTTGTTGAAAACAATATCTTAGTACCTAACTTACCCCACAAAGTCTTCCAGAAGTAGCTTAAGAACTTTGTATCTCGATCTGAAACAATGCTTCGTGGCATGCCATGCAAACGTACTACTTCTCTAAAGAATAAGTCAGCCACATTGTTTGCGTCATCAGTTTTATGGCATGGGATGAAGTGTGCCATTTTTGAAAATCTATCAACAACAACAAATACAGAATCTCTACCCCTTTTTGTTCGGGACAATCCTAGTACAAAGTCCATAGATAAATCGACCCAAGAATGGCTAGGTATGGGCAAGGGGGTATACAAGCCATGGGGCAAAACTCTAGATTTCGCCTTTTTGCATGTTATGCATTTCTCACATATCCTCTCAACATCTCGTTTTATGCGTGGCCAAAAGAAATGTTCATTGAGGACATCTAGGGTTTTCCTAACACCGAAATGACCCATTAGACCTCCCTCATGAGCTTCCCTTACAACCAACTCCCTCAAAGAACTCATAGGCATGCAGAAACGATTTTTCCCAAATAAGAAACCCTTATGCCTATAGAACTTCTCAAACTACTTTGGTTAGAAATCTTAACGATAGAAGGGATCAAAGAGAATTTGGGAGACAAGGCACCTATGACCATAATTTGGGGACTATTAAATTGACAATTCCTCCATTCCAAGGTAAAAACGATCCTGATGTATACCTAGAATGGGAGAAGAAGGTTGAATTGGTTTTTGACTGTCACAACTATACCGAGGAGAAAAAGGTAAAACTTGCTGCAGTTGAATTTACTGATTATGTTATTATTTGGTGGGATCAACTTGTTTTGACTAGGAGAAGGAATCGCGAACGGCTTGTTGATACATGGGAGGACATGAAGGCTATTATGAGGAGGAGATTTGTCCCTAATCACTATTACAGGGAGTTGTACCGAAGGCTGCAAGGGCTCACTCAGGGCACCAAAAGTGTGGAGGACTACCACAAGGAGATGGAGATTACCATGATTAGGGCAAATGTAGAAGAAGATAGAGAGGCAACTATGGCTCGATTTCAGCAATGGCTGAATAGGGACATAGCAAACGTGGTTGAATTGCAACATTATGTGGAATTAGAAGACATGGTGCACATGGCAATGAAAGTTGAAAGGCAACTTAAACGAAAGGGTTCCACACAATTTGTTCAGAATTCGGTTTCTACCTCATCTTGGAAGCCAAATCAGAGTAGAAGGGACGATATGGCCAATTACAAGTCCAAAGCCGAGCTATCCAAGCAAAAGAATGTGGGTTCAAGCAAGGAGGCAGGAAATTTCGAACTCTAGGCAAGTAGAAATATAGATGTTAAATGTTTTAAGTGTTTGGGCAGGGGTCACATTGCATCTCAATGTCCAAATAAGCGTGCAATGATCTTGCGAAGTAATGGAGGTGTGGAAACTGAAACTGAATCAGATGATGATTCTTTGGCATCATCAAAGTCCGAAAGTGATGGAGAGGAGTATCCAGTTAATGGTGTAGCTCTTGTCATAAGGCAAGCATTGAATGTGTAAGTAAAGGAAGAAAATGAGGTGCAGTGAGATAACATCTTTCAGACAAGGTGTCTGATCAAGGATAAGGTATGTAGTATGATTATTGATGGTGGGAGTTGCACTAATGTTGCTAGTAAAACTATGGTTGAGAAACTGAATTTGCATACTATGAAGCATCCTAGGCCATATAAACTTTAGTGGTTGAATGAGAATGGTGAAGTCAAGGTGAATGAGCAAGTTCTTATATCATTTTCTATCGGAAGGTACCACGATGAAGTTTTATGTGACGTTGTACCTATGCATGCAGGTCATATTCTACTAGGAAGACCATGGCAATTTGACAAACGAGTTATGCATGACGGCTTCAAGAATCGATACTCTTTTGTAGTGAATGAAAAACCCGTCACTCTTATACCCTTATCACCTCAACAAGCTTATGAGGATCAAGTAAGGATTAAAAATGAGAGTGAACCGAAAGAAGAGATTGATAAAAGAGAAAAGAGATGTGTATAAGAGACAGGCTTTCTAGTCATCATTGTTATGGTGCTCATCGGAGGGGGAATGATGAGAACCATAACAATGATAGATGTGTATAAGAGACAGTCCCGGGTGCATCCATCCCTAACAGGCCAGCTTATAAGAGTAATCCTGATGGATGATGGTGCATCCATCATTGTTATGGTTCTCATCATTCCCCCTCTGATGAGAACCATAACAATGATGACTAGAAAGCTCCAATGGATACAAGAGGTCCAATAACACAAGCTAATGATGTGAACCATAGAGATGATGGCTGGAAGGCTCCAATGGATGCAAAAGGTCCATTTCACATTCCAGAAGGCCCAATAACATGAGCTAGAGCCAAAACAATTAAAGAAGCACTAAATGGGCTGATTAAGGACATTCAGGCCCACCAGGCTTCAAATGGTGCGAATTCAAGCTTGACAAAGTGTAGAGGCCTAATTAATATCATTGGAGTACTTGATAGCCCATATTAAGCAATAGCTCTCACTCCTAAACAAGAGTATTTTCTGTTGTGGAATTGTTTCATTGTTAAAAATTTCTCAAAATAAGGATTTGTCCTAAGTAGGAATTTGTTCCTCTTTAGGATTGCTATCTTTGCCTATAAATAGGCACCCC
>CM038476.1:7128637-7164422 GCA_021464305.1 Kandelia obovata
CCATCACAGCTCCCTTCCTTGGGCTGCACCTTTTGTCTTTGACGTTCATATTTATTATTTCTTACACAAAAAATTAAGGTACGCTCAACAGAAACGCATCCCTCACTGTTTCACTCACAAAGATGCGTTCACACCTCCCTCGTGTTACACTCCTTTGATGGCTTTTCCTTTATATGAACTTTCTCTCTGCCTTTACCACTCAGATTTCCCCTTCAGCTCTATAAAGACTAAACAACATAAATTTCAAAGAGTATTGTTTGAACAAAAATATATTTTTTGAAGAAATGGCATAGATGTTTGAACAATTTGGAGAACAAGGCATTAAAGGAAAAAAGTATATCAGGCAAACGAATTTAATGAACTAACTTCACAAAAAGTCAGGACTTGTAGATCCTTGCTTCTTTCTTTTCTTTTTTTTTTTTTTTCGGTTTTGATCCTTTTTTTTTTTTTTTTGATTAACACGGAAATAAACTATAGAAAATACTTACATCCACAATTGAATTGGAATTGGCACGTTATGAGCTTAACAAACGGAGAAGGATTGCAAACAAACTGTTTTGTGTGTTTGAATAGTAATGCACAAACTCAATCGAAATAACTAAATCACAAGGTAGAAAATTGAAGGGTGAATGAGTTCAACCTGATTTAGAAACAGGCTCTGATACCAACTGATGCGGAAAACCAAAAGGGAACCAACGCACACAAGGAATCAAAGATGAACCATCACACACAAGGAATCAAAGATGAACCAGGAAAGCTAAATCAGAGTTAAATAACACAAACCCTAGACCCAACACGTGAAGCAACACGAATCTACGGTATTTAAGAAGGATATGGACGCCACTCTCCAGAACAGAAAGTAATTGGGAGTGATAAGTCGATTGGAACGCCACAAACAGAAGTACCTCTTGATAAGTTCTTTATTTCTCAAAAGAACCGAGGGAGAAAACCCTTACTTTCTATTTCACACAAAGTTGTCTGCCCTTCAGAGCTTACAAGGGGTGCCTATTTATAGGCAAAGATAGCAATCCAAAAGAGGCACAAATTCCTACTTAGTACAAATCCTTATTTTGTGAAATTTCTAACAATGTAAAAATTCTACAACAGAGAATACACTCCTGTTTAGGAGTGAGTGCTATTGCTGTCTCTTATACACATCTAGATGTGTTTAAGAGACAGCCATACACGTTAGAAAAGTCAGGATCATGCACATACAAATCTTTAATATGTTCAAATCCTAATAAGGTTGCAGTAAGTGTAGAGATAAGGGCATACCTGCGAGATAATGCATCAGCAACGACATTTTCCTTACCTTGTTTATTTTTGATGATGTAAGAAAAGGTCTCAATGAATTCAATCCACCTGGCATGTCTTTTGTTCAACTTTCCTTGTCCCTTCAAGTGCTTCAAAGATTCATGGTCTGATGAGAACCATAACGATGATGACTGGAAAGCTCCAAGGGAACCAACGCACACAAGGAATCAAAGATGAACCCTGTCTCTTATACACATCTAGATGTCTATAAGAGACAGGTGTGACACCTATATCCTTCTTAAATACCCTAGGTTCCTGTTCCTTCACATGTTGGGTCTAGGTTTTGTGTTATTTAACTCTGATTTAGCTTTCCTGGTGCATCTTTGATGCCTTGTGTGTGATGGTTCATCTTTGATTCCTTGTGTTCGTTGGTTCCCTTTTGGTTTTCCGCATCAGTTGGTATCAGAGCCTGTTTCTAAATCAGGTTGAAATCATTCACCCTTCAATTTTCTACCTTGTGATTTATTTATTTCGATTGAGTTTGTGCATTACCTGTCTCTTATACACATCTAGATGTGTATAAGAGACAGGGATACAAGAGGTCCAATAACACAAGCTAATGATGTGAACCATAGAGATGATGGCTGGAAGGCTGCAATGGATGCAAAAGGTCCATTTCACATTCCAGAAGGCCCAATATCACGAGCTAGAGCCAAAACAATTAAAGAAGCACTAAATGGGCTGATTAAGGACATTCAGGCCTGTCTCTTATACACATCTAGATGTGTATAAAGATGTGTATAAGAGACAGGAACCATAGAGATGATGGCTGGAAGGCTGCAATGCTGTCTCTTATACACATCTAGATGTGTATAAGAGACAAATATTGGGCCTTCTGGAATGTGAAATGGACCTTTTGCATCCCTGTCTCTTATACACATCTAGATGTGTATAAGAGACAGATATTGGGCCTTCTGGAATGTGAAATGGACCTTTTGCCTCCATTGCAGCCTTCCAGCCATCATATCTATGGTTCACATCATTAGCTTGTGGTATTGGACCTCTGGTATCCATTGGAGCTTTCCAGTCATCATCGTGATGGAGAGGAGTATCCAGTTAATGGTGTAGCTCTTGTCACAAGGTGAGCATTGAATGTTCAAGTAAAGGAAGAAAATGAGGTGCAACGTGATAACATCTTTCAGACAAGGTATGTAGTATGACTGTCTCTTATACACATCTAGATGTGTATAAGAGACAGCCCCTTGTAAGCTCTGAAGGATACACAACTTTGAGTGAAATAGAAAGTAAGGGTTTTCTCCCTCGGATCTTTTGAGAACGAAAGAACTTATCAAGAGGTACTTCTTCCTGTGGCGTTCCAATCGACTTATCACTCCCAATTCTATTCTGTTCTGGAGTGTCGCGTCCATATCCTTCTTAAATACGCTAGGTTCGTATTCATTCACATGTTAGGTCTAGGGTTTGTGTTATTTAACTCTGATTTAGCTTTCCTGGTTCATCTTTGATTCCTTGTGTGCGTTGGTTCCCTTGGAGCTTTCCAGTCATCATCGTTATGGTTCTCATCAGACCATGAATCTTTGAAGCACTTGAAGAGACAAGGAACGTTGAACAAAAGACATGCCAGGTGGATTGAATTCATTGAGACCTTTTCTTACATCATCAAAAATAAACAAGGTAAGGAAAATGTCGTTGCTGATGCATTATCTCGCAGGTATGCCCTTATCTCTACACTTACTGCAACCTTATTAGGATTTGAACATATTAAAGATTTGTATGTGAATGATCCTGACTTTTCTAACGTGTATGGAGCATGTGAGATGTCAAGCTTTGAGAAGTTTTATAGGCATAAGGGTTTCTTATTTAGGGAAAATCGTTTATGCATACCTATGAGTTCTTTGAGGGAGTTGGTTGTAAGGGAAGCTCATGAGGGAGGTCTAATGGGTCATTTCGGTGTTAGAAAATCCCTAGATGTCCTCAATGAACATTTCTTTTGGCCACGCATGAAACGAGATGTTGAGAGGATATGTGAGAAATGCATAACATGCAAACAGGCGAAATCTAGAGTTTTGCCCCATGGCTTGTATACCCCTTTGCCCATACCTAGCCATTCTTTATGTCGATTTATCTATGGACTTTGTACTAGGATTGTCCCGAACAAAAAGGGGTAAAGATTCTGTATTTGTTGTTGTTGATAGATTTTCAAAAATGGCACACTTCATCGCATGCCATAAAACTGATGACGCAAACAATGTGGCTCACTTATTCTGTAGAGAAGTAGTATGTTTGCATGGCATGCCACGAAGCATTGTTTTAGATCGAGATACAAAGTTCTTAAGCTACTTCTGGAAGACTTTGTGGGGTAAGTTAGGTACTAAGCTATTGTTTTCAACAACTTGTCTTCCACAAACTGATGGGCAAACTGAGGTGGTTAATCCAACTCTTTCTACTGTTTTGCGTGCTATTATTCGAATGAATTTGAAAATATGGGAAGATTGTTTACCACATGTCGAGTTTGCATATAATAGAAGTGTCCATTCTGCTACTAGTTATTTTCCATTTGAAATTGTATATGGTTTTAATCCGTTGACTCCTTTGGATTTGGTACCTATAACTGTCAATGAGTATGCCAGCTTAGATGGTGAACGCAAGGCTGACATGGTTAAAAAATTGCATGAAAAGGTGCGGGAACAAATTGAAAAACGAACTCAGCAATACGCATCCCATGTCAACAAGGACGAAAGAGAGTGGTGTTTGAACTTGGTGATTGGGTTTGGGTGTATATGCGCATGGAACGGTTTCCAGCTCAAAGGTGTTCAAAACTACAACCTAGAGGAGATGGTCCCTTTCAAGTTGTAGTACGAATTAATGACAATGCTTATAAGTTGGACCTTCCTGGTGAGTATATTGTGAGTGCAATATTTAACATTTCTGATCTTTCCCATTTTAATGTAGGTGATGATTTGAGGTCGAATCCTTTTGAGGAGAAGGGGAATGATAAAAACCATAATGATGATGACTGGAAAGCTCCAACGGATACAAGAGGTCTAATAACACAAGCTAATGATGTGATCTGTAGAGATGATGGCTGGAAGGCTCCAATGGATGCAAAAGGTCCATTTCACATTCCAGAAGGCCCAATAACACGAGCTAGAGCCAAAACAATTAGAAAAGCACTAAATGGGCTGATTAAGGACATTCAGGCCAACCAAGTTTCAAATAGTGCGAATTCAAGTTTGACAAAGAGTAGAGGCCTAATTAATATCATTGGAGTACTTGATGGCCCGTAATAAGCAATAGCACTCACTCCTAAACAGGAGTGTATTCTCTGTTGTAGAATTTTTACATTGTTAGAAATTTCTCAAAATAAGGATTTGTCCTAAGTAGGAATTTGTGCCTCTTTAGGATTGCTATCTTTGCCTATAAATAGGCACCCCTTGTAAGCTCTGAAGGATATACAACTTTGAGTGAAATAGACAGTAAGGGTTTTCTCCGTCTGTTGTTTTGAGAACTAAAGAACTTATCAACAGGTACTTCTTCTTGTGGCGGTCCAATCGACTTATCACTCCCAATTCCATTCTGTTCTGGAGTGTGGCGTTCATATCCTTCTCAAATACCCT
Source organism: Kandelia obovata (assembly GCA_021464305.1). Lineage (NCBI taxonomy): Eukaryota > Viridiplantae > Streptophyta > Magnoliopsida > Malpighiales > Rhizophoraceae > Kandelia > Kandelia obovata. The sequence goes on from CM038476.1 coordinate 7,133,527, forward strand.
AGGTTCGTGTTCCTTCAAATATTGGGTCTAGGGTTTGTGTTATTTAACTCTGGTTTACCTTTCCTGGTTCATCTTTGATTCCTTGTGTGCGTTGGGTCCCTTGGGGTTTTCTGCATCAGATGTGCAACCTATTCACACCACTAGATAAGTGATATGTGATTACTTCTTATGGACATGAACACAATAGTTGTAGCCAATGGAGGAGCTCTAGCGGACAAGATGCCAGATACTGTAAGGACTTTGATCATCAATATGGTATCTAAGTCCCAATAGTTTAGGACAAGAGAAGACACCCAATCAAAAAAGTACAAGAGGTAAATACATTTACTTTTCAATAATAGATTTCTAATCTTTCCTCTATTGTTTGACAAATGGATGTGGGAAACATACAACAAGCTAAAGCATGTGGCATAAGTCCAATGGTGGGACATGCAATTACAATGTGTCCAATTCTTCAAGAGGACTTCTAGAGCAACCAAGAAAGTATGATCCCTACTCTAATACATATAATCCAAGATAGAGGGATCACCTCAACTTGAGCTATGGGGAAAATAAGTAGCTAGTTCAAAATAAGCAAGCAGGGTTCCAACAAATTCAATAGACATTAAGCAAGTAACTCCCTGTAGTTCAAGTTTGTTATTGGAAGATATGTTTAGAACTTTCTTAACTCACATTAAGTAATTCCAATGGGAGAGAAGGACAAACATACATAATTTGGAGAATCAGGTGAGTCAACTAGTCTCCATAGTGAGCAAATTAGATGCTCAAGGGTTAGCAAATTACCTTTTCAACCCTTAGTAAATCCAAAAGAGAATGTGAGTGTCATATCATTGAGGAGTGGAAAAATATTGGAAAAACCATGTAAGAAAACACTTACTGTGCCCACTGAGGAGGAAATTAAGGAGGTAAAAATTTCTTCATCTAAGGTAAACCCTAACTTTTCCATTACAGTGAAAGATAACCCGCTTCCTTTTCCCACCAAGTTCAAAAAATCTAAGAAGGAACAGTAGGAGAGAGAAATCATTGAGACATTTTGCAAGGTACAGGTAAACACACCACTTTTAGAGGTGATCAAGCAAGTACCAAGGTATATGAAGTTTCTTAAGGAATTATGCAGTAATAAGTGAAAACTAAGAGATAAAGAAAAGATCATAATGAGGGAGAATGTATTTGCAGTTCTCCAAAGGAAGCTCTCTCTTAAGTGCAAAGATCTAAGTATGTTCACCATTCCGTGCAAAATAAGAGCTTTTATTAATAAGATGCCACAATCCATTTATGCTTCTTTAAATCTAGGTCCTCTGGAAAATATTGATGTTATAATACAATTGGATAATCATATTAATGTTTACTCAAAGGGAGTAGTTGAGGATATGTTAGTGCAGGTGAACAAGTTAGTGTTTTTAGTTGACTTCTACATAATAAAAATGGATGATGATGCTTCCCCTAACCCTACACCTATTTTGTTAGGGAGGTCCTTCTTAAAGACAACCAGGACAAGGACTGATGTGCATGAGGATATCTTGACAGTGGAGTTCGATGGTGAACAAATTCAATTCAATATTTATGAGGCAATAAGGTACCTTAGTGATGTCCACTCAGTTTATACCTTAAATTTTATTGATTCTTTAATGTAAAAAATTTTTGAGTTGACAAGCAAGGAAGAGTTAGAGGTGGCACTCGCCAAAGATCTTAAGCCACAAATAAAAGAAGAAGTTGAGCTAAATAAGGAGTTAAAGAAAATTGTGGCTGAATTGCATTCATTATTAGTGATTTTGGGTAGGTATGTAGTTTCTTTCATTCAGCTACCTATTGCTTACAAGAAAGCTTTACATTCTGTTTCATAGGCTCCTGTGTTGGAACTAAAGCCATTACTAACTCATTTGAAGTATACGTATTAGGGAAAGGATAACACCCTATAAATTATTATGACAAGGATGTGCAGGAAGTGGGAGAGGATGACACCTTTCCAATTATTATTACAAGGAATTTGGCACATATGTAGGAAGAGAAGTTGATTTATGTGCTAAGGAAGCCTAAGACAACAATTGGTTGGACAATCGCAGACATTAAGAGGATAAGTCTAGCCATGTGCATACACTAAATATTGGTGGAAGGAGTCAAACTAGCTAGGCAAGTTCAATGTTGGTTGAACACCCCAATAATAAAGGTAATGAAGAAGGAGATTTTAAAGCTCTTTAATGTTGGCATCATATATCCAATCTCAAATAGTAAGTGGGTGAGTCTAGTGCAAGCAATTCCAAAGAAATTTGGTGTCACAGTGGTTCCAAATAATAACAATGAGTTGGTACTTACTCATGTGTAAATGGAGAGAAGAGTGTGTATTGATTACAGGATGTTAAACTTTGCCACTCGCAAAGATCATTTCTCTTTACCTTTTCTTAATCATATGTTAGAAAGATTAGTTGGTCATACTCATTATTGTTTTCTTGATAGTTTTTAAAGTTATAATCAAATCATAATTGCACTAAAAGATTATAAGAAGATAACTTTCTCATATCTATTTGGGGCATTTGCTTATCATTAGATGCTATTTCAACTTACAACACTCCAGCCACATTTCAAAGGTGTCTAGTGAGTATATTTTCTAATTATATAGAAAATATCATAAAGGTGTTTATGAATGAATTTACTATTTATGGTGATTCTCTTGATAGTTGTTTGGATAACCTTGTAATGATTTTGAATAGGTATTTAAAAACTAACTTGGTTCTAAAATTGGGAAAATGTAATTTCATGGTAAAGCAAGGAATAGTTCCAGGACACATTATTTTAGCTCAGGGAATAGAGGTAAATGAGTCTAAAATAAATATTATTTTTTCTTTATCTTACCTCACAAATGTGAGGGAGATTTAATCTTTTTCGTGGGTATAAAGGCTTTGATGGTAGATTTATCAAGGATTTTTTAAAGTTAACTTTGCCCTTATGTAAGCTATTGCAAAAAGATGTGTCATTTCAGTTTAAAGAGGAGTGTAAGTATGCATATGACAATTTGAAGAAGCTCTTAACCTTAGTACCTGCAATGCATCTACCAAATTGGAAGTTGCCATTTGAGATTATGTGTGACGTAAGCAATTATGTTGTAGAAGTTGTTTTAGGACAAAAAGTTGGCAAGGCCAGTCATGTCATTTATTATGTCTCGAGGACTTAGAATGCAACCCAAATCAATTATTCCATGATAGAAAAGAACTTTTATCTATCATTTTTGCATTAGAAAAATTTCAATCTTATTTACTTGGCACTATAGTGATAATTTATTCTGATTATGTAATTCTTAAGCATATGCTTTTAAAGAATGAGGTCAAATTGTAGCTTATTAGATGATTTTTATTATTGTAATAGTTTACTCTAAAGATTAGAGATAAGAAAAATGAAGAAAACTTTATGGAAAATAATTTAGGCATATTGGTATGTGAAGAGAATGTGCTACTTTTATAAGAATCTTTTCATGATGAGAAATTGTTTTCTATTAATAATGCATTGCCCTAGTATAGGCCTATTGTTGATTACTTAATTGGTAAATAATTGTCTAATAACTTTTCTAAAGCTTTAAAGAATGATACAAAGTATTATTTGTGGGATAACCCATATTTGTAAAGATTTTGTATTGATATCAAGGTAATAAGAAGGTGTGTGATTAAAAGTAAATTCTTACCGATCTTAACTTTTTTCTACTCTTACATTTGTGAAGGTCATTTTAGACCTTAGAGGACAACTAATAAGATTTTAGAGTATAGACTTTATTGGCCAACTTTATTAAAAGATGTTTATGTGTTTTGTAAGTCATGTAAGAATTGTCAATGGGTGGGTAATATATGTTATAGAAATTAAGTGTCACAAACCCTTATTTTAATTATTGAGATTTTTTATGTTTAGAGCATTGATTTCATGAGACCATTTCTAGTTTCTTTTGGTAATGTTTATTTTCTTTTGGTTATTGTTTATATTTCAAAATGGGTGGAAGCTAAAGTCACCAAGACTGATGATTCTAAAGTTGTCATAGATTTTGCGAAAATTAATATTTTTGCAAGTTTTGGGACACCAAAGGCCATGATCAATGATAAAGGCACACATTTTTGTAATAGGTTGACAAAAGATGCACTGCTATGAAGATATTAAGTAACATATAAGATTATCAAAACCTACCATCTCTAAACAAGTGGTGATGCAGAAAACCCCAAGGGACCCAACGTACACAAGGAATCAAAGATAAACCAGGAAAGCTAAACCAGAGTTAAATAATACAAACCCTAGACCCAACATGTGAAGGAACACGAACCTAGGGTATTTAAGAAGGATACGGATGCTACACTCTAGAACAGAAATGAATTGAGAGTGATAAGTCGATTGGAACGCCGCAAGAAGAAGTACCTCTTGATAAATTCTTTAGTTCTTAAAAGAACCAAAGGAGAAAACCCTTTCTATTTCACTCAAAGTTGTATATCCTTCAGAGCTTACAAGGGGTGCCTCTTTATAGGCAAAGATAGCAATCCTAAAGAGGCACAAATTCCTACATAAGACAAATCCTTATTTTAAGAAATTTCTAACAATGTAAAAATTTCACAACAGAGAATACACTCCTGTTTAGGAGTGAGTGCTATTACTTATTACGGGCCATCAAGTACTCCAATCATATTAATTAGGCCTCTACTCTTTATCAAACTTGAATTTGCACCATTTGAAGTTTGGTTGGCCTGAATGTCCTTAATCAGCCCATTTAGTGCTTCTTTAATTGTTTTGGCTCTAGCTCATGTTATTGGGTCTTCTGGAATGTGAAATGGACCTTTTGCATCCATTGGAGCCTTCCAGCCATCATCTATACGGTTTACATCATTAGTTTGTGTTACTGGACCTCTTTTATCCATTGGAGCTCTCCAGTTATCATTGTTATGGTTCTCATTAAGTGGTTAAGCTAAAGAGTCAAATAGAGAGGTCAAATTAATTCTTGAATAAACAATTAATCCGTATAGAAAGGATTAGAGTTTATGACTAACATTGCATTTTGGGCTTATAAGACAACAGACAAAATGCCTACCAATTACTCTATAGTAAGTCATGTCATCTTCCAATGGAGTCGAGACATAAAACTTATTAGGCAATCAAACAATGCAACATAAAGTGGATGAGGCAAGTGAACAAAGGAATTTGAAACAATAAAAGCTCGAAGAAATAAGAAACGATGCATATGAGAGCTTTAGAATCTATAAAGAAAAGATAAAGAACTTTCATGATTAAAGGAATTTAAAGAAAAACTTTGTTATTGGACAAAAATTCCTCCTCTACTATTTAAACAAAAGAATTCTATTTTTTAGTTTATTTATTTATTTTTTGAAATAGTGATAATATGTTGGTTATACTTTAGAATGTTTTGTGATACATAAGTATGAAATTGATTTATTTTATGATATATTGTTTGGCTTAAGTTGTTAGCAACGTTTTGTAAAATAGTGATAAGTGTATTTGACTTTTTAATACTCAATTAAAACAATGCTTTTTAAAAAATTTATGTGCATTTTGTAATAAGTAAACTTTAAGTAAAAAGTGTAGTGTGTGATTTATCTTAAAACTATTCTTCTTAAGCTAGGCCTAAGTAAATAGGGTGTTGAATAGACAATGACAAGAAAAAGTAAAATATGCAAAATTTTAATTCTACTATGTTGTTCGAGTTGCTTAATAATTGAAGTATTTCACTAAAAGTGTTGACACTCATGTCAAATGGTAAGTTGAACATGGTATGCAAAGCACCTCAATGTATATTTCTTAATTTTTTGAGATGTCTTAAGAAAGAATATTAGTTTTACTTTTCTGATTTAAGAAGGGGCACCATAGTTTGTTACCTAATTTGTAGTAGTAAAGAGGAATGGTTGATTGGTGAACTATACATGACCTGATTGTGTTAGTTGTGAGACTTATATTAATCAAGAGTAATTATGGATAGAGAGAAAAAAGAGTTAAGTATATTGCTATTATTTTAGTTGTCATAACTACATTTTTTAAGTTAGGTGTATATATTAGTTGAGAATTGAATGTAATCAGTGCATTGTAATGATGTTCTAAGGTATATCTAGTGTGTGGTTTATTAATCTTTTGAATTTAATTTTTTTTCACTTAAAGATGCTCCAAAACTAAGTGTGGGAAAATTTAATGAGTGAAAATTTATTTTTTTGTTTAATTTTTTTAAAATAAATTTTATACTTTTGTAAACTAATTAGAATATATTTTGTAACTTAGATATGTTTTAGGGGAGTTTTGAGAATTTGTGCTTTTATTATAAATAATTTTAATATTTTACCATTTTTAACTTTATTACTTATTTCAAATTTTTTATTGACTTAAAGGTTATTGAAAAAGTGGTTTTCAATGAAATTATAGTAAACATCTCAAATTTTTCAGATTAGGGTTGTGAGATTGAATTGTCATTTTAATAGTGCCCAAATTTATGGTCATAGGTGTCTTGCCTCCCAAATTATCTTCGATCCCTTCTATTGTTAAGAGAAATTCATCAATCTATGAGAGCTTCAAGAGTTTGATCATCAAATTCATCATTGTTTATATCATTTTCATGGTCATAGGCACGTCTCAGCTGCCTTCTTGCTTTAGGAGCCTTATATTCCTCATGCCTCTTTTGCAACTCTACTATTATATTAGCTTGCTCTTTCATCCTCTCCCCCATATCATCAAATCTGGTATTTATACGTTCAAATTGTTGTTGCATAGCTTTGATCATGAAGGACACGTCACCTGCTCCCTCCTGAGCTGCACCTTTTTCTTTGGACGTCATAGTATTACTTTTATACAAAATAATTAAGATACCTCACAGAACACTCTCTCATGTGTTTCACTCAAAAGATGGTGTCACACTCTTCATATTTACATTCTTGATAGCTTTTTCTTTATATGAACTTTCACTCTTACTTTTTTTTACCACTTAAATTTTCCCTTTCAACTCTATAAAGAACTAAACAACATAAATTAAGAGTATTGATTCTGAACAAAATATGATAAATGATGTAAAATTGAACAATTTGGAGAACAAGCAATTAAAAAAGAAAAAGGATATCAAGGCAAACGAATTTAATGAACTAAACTCACAAAAGTTAGGACATGAGTAGTTAAACCTTCTTTTTTCTTTTTCTTTCTTTTTTTTTTTTGGTTGATCCTTTCTTTTATTATTAACACGAAATAACAGTAAAATACTTATATGCCACAATTGGAATTGAAATTGGCACGTTTATGAGCTTAACAAACAAATAAAGGGAGAAGGAGAGTATTGATTCTGAACAAAATATGATAAATGATGTAGAATTGAACAATTTGGAGAACAAGCAATTAAAAAAGAAAAAGGATATCAAGGCAAACGAATTTAATGAACTAAACTCACAAAAGTTAGGACATGAGTAGTTAAACCTTCTTTTTTTTTTTTCTTTCTTTTTTTTTTTTGGTTGATCCTTTCTTTTATTATTAACACGAAACAACAGTAAAATACTTATATGCCACAATTGGAATTGAAATTGGCACGTTTATGAGCTTAACAAACAAATAAAGGGAGAAGGATTGCAAACAAACATATTTGTGTATTTGAATGGTAATGCATAAACTCAATCAAAATAAATAAATCACAAGGTAGAAATTTGAAGAGTGAGTGGATTCAACTTGATTTAGAAACAAACTCTGATACCAACTTATGCGGAAAACCCCAAAAAGACATGGCTTAGGGACTTAATGCACACAAGAAATCAAAAAACAACTAGGAAAACTAAACCAGAGTTAAATAACACAAACCCTAGACCCAACATTGGAAGGAACACAAACCTAGGGTATTTAAGAAGGATATAGGTGTCACACTCTAGAACAGAAAGGAATTATGAGTGATAAGTCGATTGGAACGCTACAAAAAGAAATACCTCTTGGTAAATTCTTTAGTTCTCAAAAGAATTGAGTGAGAAAACTCTTACTTTCTATTTCACTCAAAGTTATCTGTTTTTCAGAGCTTACAAGAAGTGTCTATTTATAGGTAAAGATAACAATCCTAAAAAGGCACAAATTCCTACTTAGTACAAATCCTTATCTAGAGAAATTTCTAACAATGAAAAAATTTCATAAGAGAAAATAAACTCATATTTAGGAGTGAGTGCTATTACTTATTATGAGTTATCAAGTACTCCAATTATATTAATTAGGCCTCTACTCTTTGTCAAACTTGAATTTGCACCATTTGAAGTTTGATTGGCCTGAATGTCCTCAATCGGCTCATTTAGTGCTTCTTTAATTGTTTTGGCTTTAACTCATGTTATTAGGCCTTCTGGAATGTGAAATGGATTTCTTGCATCCATTAAAACTCTAGCTTGTATTATTGGACCTCTTGCATCCATTGGAGCCTTCCAACCATAATGTCTACGGTTCTCATCATTAGATTGTATTATTGGACTTCTTGCATCCATTAGAACCTTTCAGTCATCATCTCTATGATTTTCATCATAGATAAGGATCTTTTTAACTATTAAATAAGGAGGTAGCAAATCTGACTTTAAAAGAATTCAATTTTTTTTTAAGTATGTATAGCTAAGGCTTTTCAATAATTTTAAAAAATTTCAAAATATTTAGTATTTTGATAATAAATTATTTTGTTATGTTTTTTTTTCTATTGGAATTGTTTTAGTTGTATTGATTAAATTGTTGATTAATTTTTTATTTAATTATTTTAGTTAAGTATGATGAATTAATTAAATGAATATTAATTGGTAGTGTTAGAGATTATGATATATATTTATCATATATTTAATCATTAAGTAGCAATTAATAGTAAGAGAATATAAATAGATTTTCGTCTTTTGTATAAATAATTGTTATAAATAATTGAATACAAGTTAAATAATTTGAGTTTGTGTAATTATTGATTAAATTAACATATTTTCTTAATTTTTAAAACTTTTAATATATAACTCTAGAAAAATTCTTTTACGGATATAATGATTATAATATAAGTGAAGAATTTTTTTTACTTAAATGAATATTTAAGGAAAACATTTAAGTAATAGAATTTATTGTTATTTAAGATTACTATTTAAGGAAAAGCTTCTTTTTTCTAAACATAATCGATAGTATCAAATATTATAGTTGTGAATAAATTTAGAGTTAAAATTTTGTTAATTAATATTTTTATAAAATATTTTATTTAATTAAATTGTTTATTTTATTTGTTATAAAGTCAAAACTCATAAACGTTATCCTTCATTAAAATTAATATTTTTAAGTTTTATTTATTTAATATCAAATTAAAATCACTTGTTATGAGATCAATTATTATTAATATTATTTATCGTCATATAAACAAAAAATATTAAATTTTTAAAATCATAATAATAACTACCAAAAATAATCAAATCAATATTAAAGGAAATATTAATATTAATTTAAATAAAAAATTTATTAAAATTATAATAAAAATTAATTTACTTATATTAATTTAATATAATTTTATTATTTAAATAAAAAATATATTATTATATAAACACACATATTTATATTATTATATAAAATTTTTAATAATTATATAATATTTTATTAATTTAATAAAATTATAAATATTCATATAATTATTTAATTACATTATTATTATAACTATTGTATTCTCATATTTTTTTAATCTTTGAGTCACATCTTCAATAGATAGGAATGAATCAATTTTTATCCAACGGTAGACGTTTTTCTCTTACCTTTTTCTGGTACTTAAATACAAGACACGAAAAGAGAAGATGGAAGCTCCTAAAGACCAGATGTCAGTGAGGTGGCAAAGGTGGTGATCGCGTATGCGTCGGCATTTTGGTTTCCGAACAATGAGAAAGCTCGTCAGGTGGTGCTCGACTTCCTTCAACAGCAATCATTTCCTGTACTCGAGTACTCTTACATGATTCAGTGGCTAATCCGTGCAGCTGAGTCCCACGCCTCCTTGAATCCAGCCAAACATCCAACCGCGATTGCACATATTCATCAAACATGCCTTTCTTGAACTTGCTACCCATCTTCACTCAGCCAGACAACCGCCAAAAATATGTCATCAAAAAATAATAAAAAAAAAACCCAATCCCGTCAATTAATAATTAAAAATAAAAGGGGGAGTTGTTCATTGATACATAGTAATAGAAGTTACAAAATTTTGTTGCGTGCTGGGTTTGATGTATCAACCTGAGATACTAGAGCATACAATGGCAAGGTGCTGTAACTGCATAGCACTTGAACAATCAAGCTGCGGCCACAGACAATTTCATTAATGGACAGTAATCAGTGGTAACTAAAATGACATTAATAATTAAGATTTTTTAGAAAATCGAGCGGAGAAACAGAAAGCGTGGAAGAACAGGGAAGAAAATGGTACCCCATGATAAGCCTTGGAACGATATACCCCAGCTTTTCCATGATGCAGGAATGAAAACCGTACGTGCTCTAGTAGAGGAAGGAAAAGCAAAATTTTAACCAAAGTGCACCATGCGCAAGCATATGCTTTAATTAGAAATTAGCAAGCCATCTTCCATTTTGTTTCTTTTCTTCTAAACGTACCCAGATCCAGAAGAAGAAGGCAATCTCAAATGAATTCTGGAATAGAATAAAATGAATCAAGTCAAGGACAATGGCAGGGCGACCAAACCAAAAATGTTTATCAGAAGGCTCTACTCCTGCTGCTTCTCTGTCGTGACTCTGTCCAACTTCCTGGCCCAAACGGACAATTACATGCTCTAATTTGGCGCCCACCATTAGTAGAAGCTGTCACTCATTCAAAACTCAATGTTATTATGCGTGTGCTCTTTAATATCCATCCATTCCAAGCATGATCATTAATTACCAATATAGCCTACATACTATGCTACAAAGCAGGCTCTGAAATAAACTAATTGGAGCTGGTCCACTTACAATCAATGGCAAAAAGGCTAACCAAAAATATGTGTGCCAGCCTGCAATTTCATTTCATACATGTTAGGAAGGAAGATTTAATATTTCCAGTTTTCATTATGAAAACTTGGAGCAGAGCTTCTAAATTCAGTCTCTTTATCAAAAATTACCTTCAATGTTGAGTAGCAGAAATATCACAACAAAAAGCCACAGGTACCAGCTGCAGCAAATACGAATTGGCAATTCTTGTTTAGCATATTAATTCGAAAGCCAAATGAAAATGTAAGACCCAAGTACAATCCACCAAGTAGCAATATCAAGACTGAGCTTCATTTAAAACTTTTTCTCCCGAAACTCGAGAGTTAGAGACTCACCTTATGCCAACAATTTTCTTGAAATCGACTTCAAGTGTCCGAAGCATATATTTGTGAAAATCAAAATCTGGCAAGCTGGGGCAATGAGTCTGGAATATTGGGGAACATATGATGAAAATGGCACTGATGCGTATGCTCATGCATCTTGCAGCTATTTTTTCACAAACAAATTAGACAGAAACTACATATACTGATGAAATTCAAATTCATCTGTGGAAGTCACTTGTTACAATATACCACAATGGTTGCTTAGTGTCACCTACATTTGTGAGATTTATTTGCATGATTTATTCGAGTGCCAAGCATTCTTTGTCATTAAATCATCAAACTTACTTGAAAAGCATATATGCTACACATAAGTAGTGATGGAAATCTCACCATGATAAATCCTTGTCGAAGCGCGATGTATTCCGATTGGGTAATAGACCCATAAAATTGTTTGAAGAATGACCTCTGATCACATGAGCAAATATGATCCGTTAGTCTGCTTAAAGGAGTTTGGCTAGTCTATTTTCAAATTTAACGTACTAGCAATTAATACACGTACGCGATTTTTTTTTCCAAGTAAATAACTTCTTCCTTTTTTTTTTTTTACTATTAAAAGAAACAATTCTGTAGATATAAGCAATATCAAGAAAATTATAAAAATATAAGGTTTTATATTTGTTGTCCTACTAATTAGACAGTGTTGTAAAAGTAAATAAGCTATCAAAAAATTTGAAAAGCTTAATTTTTGCTATTTAGCTTCAAAATCAAGAATATATTTGTCCACTAGCTCAAAGTTTATGGCCATCACTCTCTATTATACATGCATGTGAATGTTTATGACTGCCACTGGAATGTTGAAATTCATGGCTACGCTTTTTAGCTATATTTAAAGTCGACGGGATTTACTAATCTCAGCCGTATTGATAGGTTAGATGTAAAAATTAATTAATTAATTAAATTGAGAAAAATTTATTTTGACTCACTTTTACCTTTTGTTAGCGAATCACAATAAGTCGAAGTTCAACTGAAAAAAAGCATCCATAGGATGATAGTGAGCATAGGAAAACTATTATCATGAATTGAAGTTTTGAATACTTCTTCCACATATCCACGAACACGGTATGGCGAGGGGCCATGTTGTGTCGGATGCATGTTTGTTTGACACAAACATGCATTGAACACGATATAGACACTGTCTGCAAAAATACTCATAATAGAATAAAAAATAAAAAATAGACATATCTTTGACACGTTGTAGATAAAACTAAGAGATATTGAGAATAAGAATGAGATATTTTTGTAATTTTAACAATAAAAATTAAGATTAAGAAATTTTTTTTATTAAAATTATTATACAATAATATATAAAAAAATTACATAGTAATATAAAAAATAGGTAGGACATAAAAGTAAAAATAACCTAGGGAATCTAAATTTACATATATGTCTGTGCGAGTGTGTATACACGCACACGGTTTGTATTTTAATTGTATTCATATTTTTATTTTTATTTTTTAAAGTGTATTGTAGTATTCATGTCCATATATGTGATTTGTAGCTACATATGTATCACATGGCAAGCGAGGAACGCTTGAAACATATTAGCATATGTGACCAATTCAAACAGCAATTAGGAAATACAGATATGTAACCGAGAAGAACAATAATATGATTGAGAAAAGTACTCTCTTATAAATTAGAGTTTAGTATTTTTTTTTTTTTTTTATAGAGTATTGAGATAGAAAGCGAGGATGGTCAGCTGGAGAGTCGAGACTTACCAACCAACTTACGACGGCAGCCTTTCTCCAATATCCTTTGGCATGCATTTCCAAAAACAAGCGGTCGCGTGGTTGCTTTGTTGGACCTGCACAACACTCGAATATTATAGTACTTGATGTTTTAGCTCCTAAGGGGAAAGATTTTAACTAAAGGATTAATTCAATATTATGCACATGCAAAACCAAAAAAACTTTTTAAGTATATGGCAGCTATCGGATAGAGTATAAAGAGCACAATGAAATGTAATTAGTTAATTTTGTAACATAGATTTTTAAGGAAAATCAGCTGATTGCATCATTCTATTACAATATTGAATTACATTTTGTCAAACATAATGTGAAAGCTATTTATTATATGATAACATGTATCTGAAATCAATCAGATTAGTGCAACCTTTCTCTGACTTTGGTGCATGCCTAATTGAATCCTCCCAAATCTTCCATTGCCGTATCTACACAGTGGACCACAAATTACAGTTAGTTAGGGCATAAAGTACAAATGTAAAGAAATTCAATCGCATAAAGTAGAGTTACAGGAACGAAGTGAACACTTGTGAAATAGTGAAACGCTCTGATCAAAATTAAGTTGCTGAACCTTTGGAACGGGCTTCAGAAATCTTCGAATTCATCAGAACATTAAAAAGAGAAAATCGATGGCTTAAACAGCTTTATTTCAAAACAAAACGCAAATAAAACAATGTTGGCTCGGTTGTCTAACTCATTAACTTAAAAGATGTCTAAGACTGAGTCAATTGATTAAAAAATATATATAAAAAAATAAGAGGCTTGTATAAACAAGTTACCCTGGCACCTCCAAGAACCATTGTCGTGGCACAAAATATGACGTGTACAACTGCCAGGACAAAGACGAAAATATGCAGCTGGTGTAGTGCCTCCAAGGAAAACAGCTGAACCTTCCCCTGAAATAGAAGGCACAAAACAAATAAAGTTCGGGTATAATACAAGCCAAGGGACCAATTAAATAATGACAGTTTCTGATCGAGTTCCTTTTATTTTTTATTTTTCGAATATATAAATGCCACAAACAACTTAATTATAATAGGCATGTTATAATATTAAATAAGACCTTTTTCATGCAATGTGCTGCATTAGTAGTTGCAGAAAGCAGCCGCCATCGATGCCAGTGCATTTGGTGACTGTTGATCTCCGCAGATTTTCTCTTGCAGGGGAGCATGTAAGTTGCAAGATGAGGTGGGATGCATATGCGACTAATTAACCCTTGGGAAACTGTTAGCAGAAGGGAAATGAATCCCAAAAGCATCAATTCTGTTCACAAATCGTGATCGGGATAACTGCCATCAGGCGGGCGGATGAATGGATAAATTTCTCTAGAAATTCTTGTAACATCTCCCGACAAATAGTTAGCGACCGTGTCTTAAATGCAGCATATGTAATTCCATATAATAAAATGTTTATTTAATGAATTATGTGGCTTCTTGTGACACGTAACGATTTTGCAAAATAATAAGAGAACATCCACATTGGCGTCTTTATCAAACAAAATCACAGATGAGCATTACGTTAATGATGGTAGATCACCTACACAAAAATTGGATGCTTTCTTGACCGGCAGTTGTATACTTTACGTTTGTATATTTATAAGGGCTTTGAAAATAGGCGGGAAAATATAAACATCATTAATTTTTGCTTATGGCCTGTCATATTGTTTTAATTAAAACTCTATTATATAAATACAAAAAATTGGCGCATTGTTGTTATAAATAAAACACTATTAGATAAATATATACTCTGTATACATTCATTTAACTAATTATTTCACAAATTATATTTATTAATTATATTTATTTATGTATATGTAGTTGATCATCAATTTAACACATTTTAATTAGTACTTGGTTTTATCATCAATATAATATTTTAAAAATCATTGATAATATGTTACTAGTGATTGAATGTATAATTATGACGTTTGAATGTTTATTGCTATATCATTAATATTATTTATGTATTAAAAAATTGATATTTATATAACATTTTTTGTTATCTTGTTGAAAAAAATTAAATATTTGGACGCATGATTGGATTTTTCTCTAGTATATTTAAGAAAATAAAGTGGGAAAGACAAAGGGGAAGAGAAGAAAGACAGAGCACGCAAACCTTCTTTCAATTTTTGTAGGGCTTCGAACAAGGCATCTTGTTTGTTATGCTTCAAGCACTGATGAATTATCAAACAAAGAAATGTAAAGACAGGCAGTAATAAATTTAGGAAATCTCATCATCAAGGTATCAAATTAAGCAAACAGCACGACGTTTTCAAAACAGCGAAGAGGAAAATCAATGCGATATGGTCAAGTGATGAAGTTATAAGCTCTAGTCACGGTAACGGCAATTTACACCTTGAAACTAGCAACCCAAAGGAACCGGGCCGGGGGGGGCGAATTGATCGATGCGTTCAAGCATATTAAATCCAGGTAGTAGAACAGTGCATGCCTTAGCTCCCACTTGAGCGTAGAGCAATGACCCACTCAGTCGGCATTAAGATTGACTAATTCTACTAAGCTCAACAAATTATTTCTTATGATTAGAAAATCCCATGAATCCACTTAGTCAAATTAGAAAATCACTTTTTCTATGCTAAAAGAAAACGTTAAAAACACGGGCTAACATGATAGAGCTATTCGATTCTAGAAAATTTTGGGGGATGGACTATTTTATATACAAGTGTGTGTGTGTGAACAGCAAGGGCTCATTTTATTCATGGGAATACTATATATTTTCTGAATAGCGTCACTTTCCTAGAAAGAAAATCATTGCGTTTCAAAATTAGTTACCACCGGGGTTTTGTCCAAATAGAAATTGTGCTAATCAAACCTGTTTGGGTTTTGTGGTTGAAAATTTTCTTCTAAAAAACCAAACGACATTGGCTACGAAACATTTGAAAGCGAACCCCTCATGAATTGTGCACTTGAAAGGACAGTGTGGCGTGGTATGAAAATGGAATAGAAACCAGCAGTAACAATAATACGGTACCTTTCCCAGCTTATGTAGGCCACGCTCGGCTAGAAGGGACATGAGGACAATGACAAAACAAACAAAAGCAACCACCCACGTCGGTGTGTACTCCAGAGAGCTCAACTGATCATTTTCTGTCATAGCTATGCTTATAATATGTATGTATTTTTATATCTGTATATGATATTTCTGATCTACTCTTAATGCCTAGGGAGATGACGGTGCACTGATGCTAATTGCCAATTGGCAATTGCTCCTCTTCGTAATAATTTTCAACTTACAAGTTCTGTCAGGTGATTGCTTTCCAAAGTGAGAAATATACATAGAAAAGGGACCGCCGTGATAGATGGTTGGCAGAGTTGGTGAGGAATAAAGCATGATGTAGAAAAGCTCAAGGCAAAGAATATCTTCAGACAATGACAGACCTCTCCGATTTCTCCGTTAAGAAGGAAAGCACAGAATTTTAATTAGGAAAAAGATTGGTAAACATAAAAAGATAGAAGTTGGAAATAATTTTGTTTTGGGAGTCCCCCGTGAAATTGTTTTTTAATAATTTTATAGTTTTTGGATAAAAATACGCAATGTGCAATAATAAACTTGACGGTATGTGAAACGAGCACATTTCAAGCCGGTTATAGATTATTTTATATTTTTTATATTTTATTGTTTTTATTGTATATTATATATTTTCAGATAAAAAAATTGACATTCAAAAAATAAATAATAATTTTTTAAGACGTTAGACTCGCGTCCCACATCACGGTCTTCTTTTATCCATTTATCTTTGTTCAAGTAATAAGACTCTTGTAAAAATACCTATTTAATTTCATGGAACGAATTAATTTTTCTTGTAACGACATTAAATGATATTTGGCTTTTGTGAGGAGGGTTTAATTTTCTCTTTTTTCTTTTTTGACCTTCATAAGGGAGGGCACAAGTCCCAGCATTAAATTTTGTAAGATGTTCCCATGACTTTGACGGTTTAGAGTTTGAATTTCTATAGTAAATCACCAGTACTAGAAGGAAAATGTTTTATATAGGAATATATAGCAAACTTTGTTTTGTAGGTTCATTGAATATTTATAATATGTTATGATTTAGTTGACTCTGTGTAGTAATATTTTAGTACTACACCCTATTTTCTATTCTTACCTTTTTTTTTCCCTCAACTTTATTTCTTATCTCTTATTTCATATTTTCTTAAGCTTATGTGCTACAAATATGCAACTGCCCCATTAAAGAAGTTTTCTTTATGTCTGTTTGTTGACCTATCTCTCTCTCTGTTTTTTTTTTTTTTTGCCCTTTTTTCAGATTTCAGCTCTCATTCCAAGATTCCAAATTTGAAATCTCCAAAATAGCATATAAACCGGATATTATCTTGGAAACATAATTTGCATAATTTCATTTTCAGCATCAACTTGCCATGATTATCTTCTAACTTTGATTAAGAGCGTAAAAAAAATAAATTATTTTCTAGCAATCTGATTCCAGTAATGGAACTCATTTTTAGGATTAGTTTTGATAAATATAAACAATCTTGATAAATATTGTCGGAATGACCCATTTGTTAGCCAACAACCCTTCCGACTCAAAATGCGACCTTGGCTTCCCGTACTTGAAAATTGCTTATTGGATTTTGTGTTTGTTTGCTCCAGAGTGGATGCTATATACACATAGAAGAATTCAAGTCAAGGAAAATCAGAAATAGAATAATAAATTTTATAATATATTTAGTTTAATTCAATATTAAAATTAAATTCTCTTTTTTATTTTTTTGGTTAAATTGAGAATCAAAGTTATAATAAAAAATTATGATAAGAGAAAAGTAAATAATAATTAAAATATATTTAATTACTATACAAAAATTAATGTAATTTATATTAAAAAAATATATCTAGCTATAATAATATTTATAATAATAATAATTCAAATTAATAACCATAAATATGATAGTCAAAATAAACATATTAGCATATATATTTTATAGCAAAAAATTATTCATTCATTAATAATGTGAATTTATTTTTGTTAATATTTTGTTTATACAATTTGTGTTTGTAATAATGCATCTTCATTTCATTACAAAGTTTAACTCCTTCTGCCACTAGCTCAACAACTAGTTCACCATAGGTATATTAAGCGTATTCGATAGTACCAACATGATGACTTTTAAGGCAAGTTTTAAATCTTTCAGCAAATAGGGTAAGTAACGTAGATAAAGAATTTTCTTTCTAAAAAATATTATGACAATCTTCTCTAGTGACAACTTTAAAGAAGAAAACATCTTTATACTACCTAAAGTGAGATAAGTCTAGACATCTCAAATTAATGAGCTACTCATAAGTCTTATCCAGTAATAAAGTGGCTATACTAATAAAATGATTGGTAATAGTGTAAATTAGTGTATCAACACATCTTGAAGCATATTTCAAGATTCAATTTTAACTATTGTAAAAATTTGTTGTTTTGCCTTATTAGAGAGATAAAAATCTCACTAGCTTTTAAGTTATTTAGTAAAACCACTATTAATAATTCTAACACTCTTTGTATCATAATTGCCTTTTGTTTTAGCAGTAGTGACAAATATCATCATATAATGTAACAACAATAGAATCTGATGTTCGGACATTCCATCAAGATACTGCTACTATCATACATTACATATTTATCATATGTTTGTTCCTTTAAAGCCAAATCAACTAGAGTTGTCTAAAGAAAATATAATTTTATGGGTGCTTTATTGAAGGCCATCTTAGCAATATTATTGGTTTCTTTTTATCAGAAGGTGATGATATTTTCTTAGTATGTTCTAATAAGAACATTTCTTGTATATCAAACGAATCTTTTGTATAAGAAGGGGAAACTTCATTTGTTTGTTTTAATAAGTTTATATTTCGTAATTGATCAATATAATTTTCCTTTTAAAAATTAGATTTAATTTGTTCCTCTCCTTTAATAGGTTTAACCTGAGGCCTAGGAGGAATCTCCTTCTGTTGTGCAAGTTCTTCACTCTTTTGTTCGATTCGAGTCAATTAAGAACCAACTGATTGAGGTTAAACCTAAAAAAGGACGTAAATACACCTTCAAATAGATATTTTACCTCATTAATTCCTTTAATTGTATTGGATGGCATCAAACAAACAAGGGAACATGTTAATCTCAATATAAGGTTGAATTTCCTCCCTCAACAATTGGATAGGTGGTTAATGAACCCCTTGATGAATCTTCTAAGCCAAGGTCTCCTTCTTTATCTGATATGGGTTATCATGATGAAGATAGAAGTATCATTGTTCTAGAAAGATAAAATGAAATTGAAGAAGAGGCTAGAGAGTTATTTACTCTCCTGAAAATACAATGAAAAGGGTATACACACGAAAGCACATAACAAGCAAAACAGAAACTTGTCAATACAAGTTGTTTAATGTTGCAATTTTTCATGAAGGAATATGTTTTGAAATTCCTTTTGTTATGGTTTCCTGAGGATTTTTTTGTCAAAAAGAGTGCCACCACGGGGCAGATACCCTCGGAGACTACAGTGAATACATCTCTTCTTAGACACTTTTTGGAAAAAAAAAAAACAAACTTTTTTTTTATTGAGTCCGCGACCTTTTATTGAAAATTTCTGGCTTTCTATCTAGTTATATTAAAGTTATATTAATATACTAGCCTTGCCTTGATAAGCAAAACTATTTGATGGTCTGTCTTTTCCTCCGACAGACTATGCCTCTGATGTTCCACGATAGCACTTTTATTTTTGCTTTTGCCGGGGGACCCTTAAATTAGCTATTTCAGCTTCTGTCTTTTCTTTTGTCTGTGTCCTTCCTCTTAATTTCTGTTGAGACTCAGATAGAGTCGGGCGGGTCCTCTATTCTTTCGATCTTGGAAGCATCTAAAGCCTCGTTTTCTTCCATTCCAAGGACTCCAACTCCCCTCTTGGACTCTGTGTGGAGTGGTTGGCTGGGGATGGCATGGTACTTGGACCCGCTTCTAAGCTAACATCCTTGACTTGAGGCCCTTTCTGGGGTGCTTACTTCTGTTGATTAGCAACTTCTGATGGTTCTAATAGGGGAGTAGCCTCCCTCTTCCGCTTTCAGGCAAGGTTAGCTCAAAAGTAACAAGGTTATAAAAAAAAAAAAAGACAAGCCTTAAGGCAACTAAGGCAGGTTAAAGCAACTAGTCTTTATTTTATTATCCGAAGGCAAGCAAGAAAAAGGGTTTTGGGCAACTCGCAGGTTTCGAGATGGGTTTCCCTGCGGATGTGTCCACTTTTTTTCCTATTTTGGTTTTGGTTCCTATTCCAAAAAGTTCAGACTTTTATTGCCACCGCTCGCCCTACACTGGCTGAAAGGTCAATTTCTTCACTTTTTTTTTTCTAGTTGAGATAAAGGGGAGTAGGAGACGGAGAGGCTCAGAACCCATTTTCCTGGCTCAGATTAAATGAGATGGCCGGTTTTTTCTCAGCAGGTTCTCTATCTTAAAAAAGAGATTTTTTGAGTTAGCCAATCCAGTAAAGGGGCGGCGTGCAGTCTTCCTCCTTTCCAGTTTTGAAAATCAAAATAAAAGATTACGGACTTTGGAATGATTAAAGAACTGCATCTTCCCTGCCTTCGTAGCCTTACGTTTCGTTGAAAAAGGGTCCCTAATGAGCTTGGATTGCTAACCTAGGCTAAGAGCGAGAACCTTTCATTCCTCACTTTACTCTAGGACCTGTACAAGACTGCCTGACTCAATGCCCGCTGTCTTACTGGTCACTTTACTGAGTTCCAAGGAACAGGCAAGGAAGCTTTTTTTTCCCCAACGACAAAGGAAGGGGCATTTTCGGGGACTAGCCCGCTTCCCATTACTCAAGAGGGCAAACCCTCGCACATAATTAAGGGAGCCATTGAAAGGTGACTAAACAACCAGAAACGGGGACGACCCGAGCCCTGCTGAGTGAGTGTAGCTGCCGGGATTCTTTTTTCTATTCTAGACAGTGATTCGTTCTCAACCCTGTCTCTTATACACATCTAGATGTGTATAAGAGACAGGCCCGCTTCCCATTACTCAAGAGGGCAATTCCTCGCACATAATTAAGGGAGCCATTGAAAGGTGACTAAACAACCAGAAACGGGGACTACCCGAGCCCTGCTGAGTGAGTGTAGCTGCCGGGATTCTTTTTTCTATTCTAGACAGTGATTCGTTCTCAACCTCTCTAAGTGCTAGGGCCTTTCATTCTTTGGATTCTGGTATGATTTACAAGTCACTTTCCTTCCCGCATCATTGAGACCACCGACGCCTATGAATCCCTCCCTCCTTCTCCTACTCCTTTGACGACGGCTAATGGAATAGTTGGACATGCCTGCTCTTCGTATCTTAATTGTGCTGCTCATGGAAACCCCGTGTTTTTGGCATAAATCGTATTTCCTTTACTTTCCTTGCTTGACTTTCCTCATGTGAGAAATCAGAAGAATGTTATGCTTCCAGCAAAAAACTATGTCAGTTATGTCAGTTCCTTTCAATCAATGCTTTCGGGAAGCAGATCTGACAACAAGGCATTCTAGGAATGTCCTTGTTGATCCTAGTGCTATTACTTTAGCTGTGCAGATTTTTTTGCCCTTTTCAATGTTATCGGGCTTACCACTGTGGGATGTTTACCCGGGCTTCTCTCCTTATCCGCTCTTAACCGTTGTTGGGATCTTTTTCGCTGCAGAAGACAAGAAGGAATAAGCGCTCTTTTCAATTACCGGTGTGTCCGTAAGCGGCGGTGGTTGAATCAGCTCTTATAGAATTGGTTGTTAAAGAAGGGATTGCCCACTTCTTCTTCACTTGCATGTCCCTCCAAGCTTGCATTCTCTGCCTATTTTTCATAAAAACGAAAGGGGGCTATTCAAAGCATCTAGGATCGGAAGGGATCTAGGATTGAGCCCTCGACCTACATATGGCAATAGAAGACCATATGCTTCATACAGGTCATTTTGATACTGTTAAAAAGACAACGAAAGTAGCCAACCTCGGTAGATGAAAGAACTGATGTTGCTGAACCTTCGGGGTTAAGGGAGTCTGCTCTCGCTGACCCAACTTTTGAATAAAAAATTCATTGAGACCGCCTTCCATATCTATACTATATGAAATTTCTACAGCTTTGAGACTGACCGTTTGCAGCTTCTTTTACTTTCATTGAAAGATTTCTTACAGATCATAATGAGACTGTTAAATCAGCAGTTTGGAGGAAAGTTATGCATGATGAATTTTGTTCAATTCAAAATAATCAAACTTGGTTTTTTACACAAAAACCTAAAGATAAGAATGTAATTGGAGTTAAATGGATTTACAGGACCAAGTTGAATGCAGATGGCAGCATCAATAAATTAAAAGCCAGATTGGTAACCAATGGCTACTCACAATAAGCTGGACTTGATTTCTCAAACACATTTGCTCCTGTTACTAGGCTTGACACCATTAAACTTATATTAGCTCTTGCTGCTCAAAAGGGTTGGAAAGCTTATCATCTTGATGTCAAGTCTGCCTTTTTAAATGATTATTTGCAGTAAGATGTCTTTGTGGAATAACCAGAAGGCTTTATGATCGAAGGGGAAGAGGAAAAGGTCTACAAATTGAGAAAGGCCTTGTACTGTCTCTTATACACATCTAGATGTGTATAAGAGACAATCCCTCCCTCCTTCTCCTACTCCTTTGACGACGGCTAATGGAATAGTTGGACATGCCTGCTCTTCGTATCTTAATTGTGCTGCTCATGGAAACCCCGTGTTTTTGGCATAAATCGTATTTCCTTTACTTTCCTTGCTTGACTTTCCTCATGTGAGAAATCAGAAGAATGTTATGCTTCCAGCAAAAAACTATGTCAGTTATGTCAGTTCCTTTCAATCAATGCTTTCGGGAAGCAGATCTGACAACAAGGCATTCTAGGCATGTCCTTGTTGATCCTAGTGCTATTCCTTTAGCTGTGCAGATTTTTTTGCCCTTTTCACTGTTATCGGGCTTACCACTGTGGGATGTTTACCCGGGCTTATCTCCTTATCCGCTCTTAACCGTTGTTGGGATCTTTTTCGCTGCAGAAGACAAGAAGGAATAAGCGCTCTTTTCAATTACCGGTGTGTCCGTAAGCGGCGGTGGTTGAATCAGCTCTTATAGAATTGGTTGTTAAAGAAGGGATTGCCCACTTCTTCTTCACTTGCATGTCCCTCCAAGCTTGCATTCTCTGCCTATTTTTCATAAAAACGAAAGGGGGCTATTCAAAGCATCTAGGAATCGAAGGGATCTAGGATTGAGCCCTCGACCTACATATGGCAATAGAAGACCATATGCTTCATACAGGTCATTTTGATACTGTTAAAAAGACAACGAAAGTAGCCAACCTCGGTAGATGAAAGAACTGATGTTGCTGAACCTTCTGGGTTAAGGGAGTCTGCTCTCGCTGACCCAACTTTTGAATAAAAAATTCATTGAGACCGCCTTCCATATCTATACTATATGAAATTTCTACAGCTTTGAGACTGACCGTTTGCAGCTTCTTTTACTTTCATTGAAAGATTTCTTACAGATCATAATGAGACTGTTAAATCCTGTCTCTTATACACATCTAGATGTGTATAAGAGACAGCATTCATACTGAATCTTTTAAGAACATCGCTCATATATTTCCTTTGATGAATGAAAATGTCATCGTCTGATTGCTTCACCTGGAGACCTAAAAAGAAGGATATCTGTCTCTTATACACATCTAGATGTGTATAAGAGACAGATATCCTTCTTTTTAGGTCTCCAGGTGAAGCAATCAGACCATGACATTTTCATTCATCAAAGGAAATATATCAGCGATGTTCTTAAAAGATTCAGTATGAATGCTTGCAAGTCTGTCTCTACACCAATGGCTACAAATGAGAAGCTCACCAAAGATGTTGGAGAAGAAAAGATTAATGAAGGACTATTCAGAAGCCTCATAGGGTGTCTGCTTTATATTACTGCTTCTAGGCCAGACATTGTTCAAGCAAGTAACTTGCTTTCAAGGTTCATGCATTCTCTTAGCAAGAAGCACTACAGAGCAGGTAAAAGGATTCTTAGATATCTCAATGGCACCCGAGATCTTGGCATCATGTTTGGTAAGTTAGAACAACTTGAATTATTAGGTTTTGCTGACAGTGATTGGGGAGGTTCAGCAGATGACATGAGGAGCACTTTTGGTTATTGTTTTACACTCAGTGAAGGTTTCTTTTGTTGGAATTCCAAGAAGCAATCAATGTTGCACAGTCAACTGCAGAGGCAGAGTACATAGCTGCCACTGCTGCAGTTAATCAAGCCATTTGGTTAAGAAGAATTCTCATGGACCTGCAACAAACACCAGCTCAACCAACATCTATCTTTTATAATAACCAAGTCGCCATTGCCATATTCAAAAATCCAGTATAACATGGGAGAACTAAGCATTTCAAGATAAAGCTTCAATTTCTTAGGGAAATGCAGGAAAATGAAGAAATAAAGCTGGAGTATTGTGAAATAGTTATTTAAATTGCTGACATCTTTACCAAGGCACTCCTTAAAGCCAAATTTGATTTTTTAAGAAGGAAACTTGGCGTGCAATGATGCAAAATTAAGGAGGAGTGTTAAAGATTGATTTTGAACATTGCTAGTTGGTCAAGAGAGTGTTGCAGTTATGTTGCAGTAAACTTCAAGTTGCTGGAATCATGTGGACTTGTAGCAGCCAAGTGGATGTTCTATGTCAATATTTTATTTTGTCAAATCCTCCATTATGTTTCCCATCCATACTTTCTTATTTAAGTGAATTAAGTATGGTAGACCATATGTAGCATGGTTTTTTCTGAAAAAGTATGCCTAACCTGTCACAGTATGGGCATAGTAGTCAGTGATTTAATCACTTGCATAAGTATGACCTAATTGTCTTTTGTACTTAACCATGTACACTATATATTTGAATGATAATTTAGGAGGTTCCAATGTTAGAAAATCTGTCCACTATTACTCTTCCAGTTATTGTTGTTTTCATTGTCTGCAAATCAATTAGAGGCAACTATACAATTAGCCTATTAATTTGTGGAAGAACTAAGATTTTCTCTTAGGTCCTTCTTTTTTCAGTGCAACACAGGAAAGGGCCCTCTTTTTGTCATCCCTGCAGCTTTCTAGATTTTGTATTGAACGCATGGCATAGCTAGGACCTTCAAATCATGTTTGAGCCTATGTTCAAACCAAACTCCCCTATTTGAATAAGCCTGGAAAGAATGCCCACCAAGTTCAGATAAGGGAATGCTTCCCCTAACCATTAAAGGAAAGGCTATCCTAGTTACTGTGCATGATCGTATACTGAGGTGCTCCCCGCCGATTGTTGGAACGACGCGAGCCGGGCCGTGCCTCGATTCAGAAAGATGGAGGGCCCAAAAGCCTAAATAGGGGGTTCAAAATGAACTATCTCATTGGGGGCGGAAAACGAATCGACATCTCGATTTTCAAATACCTTTTCTATTTTAGTTAGGAAATAATGGCAAAGTCCATCCAAACCGTCCAATGAAGAAAAATAGGAGAACAAAGCGCTAATAGCGCACGAAGCGCATGCGGAACGGGCATGGAGAAAAATCAGCATGGAGGAGAAGCAGCCGAGCTCGTTCCCTTCGCTTCCTAGGCCCAAAGCAGTGCAGTCTTTCCTGGTCAAATTAAGGATTTGGGGCTACACTACTTAACTATATAAATCAAATCCATTTTTTAGTAATATATATGAATAGAAAGATAGATCCATCCATCTATCCTATCAGATTTCGATTTTGATATAAAAAAAAGAATCAATTTCATTCAACGTTTGATTCAAAGAACTGCGCTTAGCCCTCCTGCTCATGAAATGGCTCTGCTGCAATGGATGGCAGAGAGTCTGTAGTACCCAAAGCATTGGAGTGATCCAGTAGCCAGGAAGGGGCCTAGAAGTGCCTACTACTACACCGTACTACACTTGGCTTTACACATTTATAGAGCTAACCCCTGTCCAATGCCTGGCTAAGGGGCTTCAATCCTAAGGAGGCCTTACTTATTCAGGGGGGAAAGTGGAGCCTCAAGAAGCACTGTTGAGAGGAAGATCCTTGGCCCCTCTCCATGCTCTACAGGGTTCCAAACCTTTCTTCAACATAGGTGACAAGGAGCAAAGCAGAGATGGAAAAGATCGAACACGGGAATAAGAAAGCAAGCTCGCCTTCCTTTTTGATCATTTTGAAAGAAAGGGGATAGAGAAAGTGAACAAAACAAAACAGACTAGCATTTCTCATAGAACAAATACGGGAAAAAAATCATATTGAAAACGTTCCTAACCCAACCCCTTCCTTCGTAGAGCTGTGTATTGTAAGTGATCCAAACCTGCTCAGAGCGAGCCCCCCATAGAGGCAAGTGAAGTTGGTGAGCCATATGATGGGCAACTATCTCCTACGGTTTTGAGAGGACTCAGTTGTTAGTTAGTACCCCTTTTGGTTTCGGGGTGGACTCTTTCACTCTATTTTATTATATACGCTTAGCAAAAAAAATGTTTTTTTAATACACCTGAAACATGGATTCTATATGAACCAATGGATCGTAATAAGTCGTTACTACTAGCAATGACTTCCTCTTTCATTACTTCATCCTTTCTATATCCCTCCCCTTGTTCTCAGTTACTCATCACTCAGTTCATATCTTTAAGTTCGATCATTGACAAGGTTCAAAAAACACTAAAAAGTAGGGGAGAAGTCCTTTTAAAGGGAAATTACGATCTTAGCCCCATAGAAATGTCACGTATGGTCGCTTGTTACGCGGGCAATTCAACAACATATGATTCGCCCTGAATATCCAATGATTCACTGACATACAATTAGCCGGCAGGGGTCGAGATAAAGATCACCTCGTGGTTTTGGCCCATTTATCCTATTGCTTGTTGGGATTGCTGCCTCCGCATTGGATCACTTAGCTACCAAACCGCTATAAAGCGCCCTCCTTTGGCATTGAATCGAGCCTAAAAGGTGTCTAGTAGTAGAGGTAAGGAGGGTTCGTCTTGAACTTCTTGCCAAAATGTACCTAAATCAGTAGTGACTTCGATCTCTTTTTGTAAGGTACTTAGGTCGATGTCTACGCATATAGAGCGTATAGCAGCTTCGATCTTATCTCAATAATGTCATCCCCTCTTGCTATTGCAAAGAGAATTTCCGTCTTTCAATCTGATGGTCGGAAATTGAGACCGAAAGATATCCATGTCAGTTAAAGATGTCTCTTTCTTGCGTGATAGGAACAGAGCTTCGGGCAAGCAGCTTAGCCAAGGCAGCAGCGTTGTAGTTCTTCCACGGCATGCTCAAAGAAAGACTTGTTCTTCTTTTGGGGATCTGCCCATTTTTGGTTCCTTATCCGCAAGGAACTTTAAAAACTTATTTCTCATTGGCATGAGCCTGTCTCTTATACACATCTAGATGTGTATAAGAGACAGGTGAAATAGCTCCATGACATGGTCAATCACTCTGCTCCCTGTCTCTTATACACATCTAGATGTGTATAAGAGACAGGATCTTCCTTTCCCGTGAAGGAAGTGGGATATGCGACCAGATGCTTTCTCCAGATCTAAAGTCTCTATCCCACTTTCCTAATGAATAACCAACTGGAGCAGAGTGATTGACCATGTCATGGAGCTATTTCACTGGCTGCTCTTCTTAGCAAACTGACTGAGGAAGGAAATTCAAGGGCTAGAGGGTGGGGTTAGGATAGTCTACTGAGACTTCATTCCAACAGTTTCTATTTAAATAGTCAAAAAGTGGATTCCTGGACATGGTCAAAGAGTATAGGTCGGGTAATTCTACTACTGATCTAGCAAGAAAAGGCCCCTTACCGAAGAAAGCTACAAACGATCTTTTGGCCTAGCTACCTTCCGAATCATGCCAAACTTCTTTGCTTGCCTGGGCTTTCATCTGACTCTGCTAACGAAATAGAAAACACATTCTATCCCTTACCGTAAATCAAAATCACAATTTGAGATTTTCTTACCAGAGTTTAATATTCTATTTAATATTATAAAATTAAATATAAATAAATAATTCATAATTCATATGGATCGATCTAAACCGACCCATTATGCATACGATTCAGAATGCCAACTATTAAACAACTTATTAGGAAACAAGACAGCCAATCAGAAATGTACCCAATCCCCGTCTTGGGGGATGCCCTCAGCGCCGAGGAACATGTTACTAGGGTGTATGTGCGACTCGTTCAAATCGTGGGCTGGGAAAAAAAGAAAGAAAACCATTTTTCCACATATACAATCAGTTACGGATGAATAGGATAAATAGAAGAACCTCCTGCACTATCTAAAAAAAGATCTATCATATCTTTCTATTGTGTATGAAATTTATGGTTTCCATTGCATTGGGCAAATTCAATCATCGCAATTTCCAATTTAAAATGAGAACGAATTCCCCATTGGTATCAAATGACTATCCGTTAAACAGGGAAATCCTTTTTAAATTAACAGGCAAAAAAAATTATGCCCCTACTCTTCTTGCAAGAACGGACTAACAGGTCAGCCAATCAACTAATATTCATAATTAAATTAAATATCTGTTACTGTATATGTATAGATAATCTCATTGTTGTGAAAGATCTATTACTGGATAATTCATGGGTAGAGCCAAAAAGTGTAAACTGTACAAGTTAACAATAGCATTGATTAAATGAAGGACGGGGGCTCCGGTGTATAGAGAAGACCTTACCGTTTAAGACGTAACCATAGAAACGATGAACCCACTATTTCTTTATCCATTTCTATTCACTACTTGTTTTTATTTATTATGTTTTTGCTTGATACTGAATATCAATAAATTTTTTTCTAGGCGAGAATGCTAGAAAAAAAAAAGAAACAAATCGGGTTGGAAAGGTTATAGTAGCAAAAGCCGTTGGAATTATTGTTTTATACATTGAAGAATCTGTTTTGTATTCTACAAAAGGAGAAAAGAATAACTGAAAGAAAGAAAGAAATTAGTTATCATCAAAGTTCCCTTTATTCAATGACCGAATTAGACGAGGAATATAGCTCGGAGACGTAAAACAAAAATTCGTTTATTTGCCTCAAGTTTTCGCGGGTCTCATTCAAAACTTACTCGAACTATTATTCAACAAAAAATAAGAGCTTTGTTTCGGCCCAGCGAGATAGAGAAGACAAAAAAAAATTTTCGTCGTTTGTGGATTCTCGAATAAATGCAGTAATTCGCACCAAGTGATGGTATCTTATAATCTGTACAGAGACAGTTGCTTCTTAATCGTAAAATACTTGCACAAATAGCTCTATTAAATAGAAATTGTTTTAATGATTTCCAATGACATTTAAAAAAAAATTAAATAAAAATAAGGAAATTGAAATAAGCCAATCGAATTTGTTACATTGATCCCTGGAGAACGAATTCCGGGAAAGGAAGAGAATAGAAGAAATATAAATTAGTATAATAAAATAGGATGATATATGATCAAGAATCAAACTGAGCAAAAACATTCAAAAAAAAAAGCTTTCATGAAGGCATGCTAAATAGAGTGGTTGGGACTGCATCTTAGTACGATGAGATGAGTTGGATGTTGAATGTACAACACAACGATGAGTTCGACTATCACTAGTGTTTACGAACGAACGAAGTGCTATATCCATGGGTACGGATAGTAGATATACTGGTAAAAATGTTGATTATTACCATTATGACTTATCCCCCGACTGAGCTATTGATCCTAGCCCGTGCCAGATCTGAGCACCTAATTCAGCTATGATGTCTTCACAATACTGATCTCCGCTCTACTCTACCAGATTAGCGTGTCGGTAGTAGCTCCATAGTAACCCTTCAGATCTTTTTCGTAATATGATACGCATACATAGCATATCGCTCATCGAGGACAAGTGGGGTAAGATGGATGAAATGTATCCTCATCCGTGGTTGAAATCAAGTCTCTACTACCGAATCCCCGGCTGTTAGTCATCGCTCCGTGAAAGAGTAGCGAATAAGCATCGGCGAAGGCACAGTAGCACACGAGAAGTGATGACACAAACCACACTCCTAGCTAGGCGCACTCTCGTCGATCCTTAACAAAGGTTAACAACGTATTCGACCGAGTTTTGAACCAAAGAAGGATTTAAAACCTTTATCGGTCGTCGTGGTCATGGAAAGCCCGTCTTTTTTTTTGCCTAACTGCCTCTAGCAGCCTTCTGTAAGACCTTGGTCAATCAGTTCAGTTCCTTTTACTCATAATTCATGTGCTGCGGATTCTCGAACAAGAACAGCAGATTCAATAGCAGCGGGAGAACTAGAGATATGCCCGCTATCTATTGTCCTGGTCTCTAATCAGATTCTGATCTCAGATGGACATTCAAACAAAAGATCTGCGGAAGGATCAACTGAAGCAGAAGAAGAGACGGCTCTTGGGGAATGAAAAAGAAAGATGAATCTTTTTCTTAAATAAGACCAACCAGCCAGGAAAAGGAGTGGCCCTTGGCCGGGCTTGGAAGCAAAGGAATTCATTTAATTCCAGGTCGATGGGTCAGAGATAAGAACAGCAGAAGTCTTTGATTAACAGTGTTCACTCTGAAGAGACCTTGGTCTTAAAGGGAAGGAAGCAGGGCAAGTGATTAGGGTAGGGGAAAGCTATTCACATGAAGCAAAGGAGCCGAGCGAGCGCTTAAAGAAAAGGTTGTTTTTGGGAAGCGAAGTGACTCTAGCCTTAGGATTTAGGAACCTAGTTAGGAATGAAAGTAGTGACCCTACCAGGACTGAGGCGGGGTGAGACAAAAGCAAGGATTGAACTCTCACTCTCAGGAATGAAACCAGTGAAGTGCCCCTAACAGGCGTTAGGACAGAGCCAAAGCTAGTCT